>JAHHZJ010003273.1:0-40262 GCA_021437245.1 Aegilops speltoides
CTGCAAAATAATTTCCACATTCAGCGTAGAAGATAAAAATACATAATTCAATACGCATTGACGTTTTAGCCGGCGGCGTTCCTTGTACGTCCTGTGAAGCGAATCATATTCCTTTATTCCGGGATCCTCATCAATACGTTAATGTGGGTAACCCGTTCCGTCGCCACGCCTCCTCTATCGAAGGGGTATCTCAAGCGGTCTGGGCCCGGCCTGGTATTATTTCCCTTTATAAGAGGACCAAAGGCTGTCCTTGTCAACCTCGTGTCGAATCCTTCCTCGCTCCAGTTCCAACACAAACCCGGACTTCGGCGCCGGATCCATAGCAATGTCGGCTCCGACCTCCGGGGCGGTGGGTGCCTGAGGAGGACATATTGAATGCGTGAGGCCAAGTGCACGGCTCGAGTCTGCTGGTTGCCTGCCTAGGCAGGCCGTACCGGCGAATGTGTCGTTTATCTCACTCCGTCGGGGATTAGGCACTGCGGATCCTTCGTGAGGGGCTTGTTCTTCTATGGGCTGGACTTCGACTTGGCCCGAGTCCATCCTCCATATCTCCGCATTCATTATTACTGCGAAGCCTTCATCGCGTCATCCCCCACGCCGGCTGTGGCTGAAAATATTCAAGGTGGAGCCGAAGATGATCGGAGGCGTCGGCGGAGTGTGGCGGGCGACCATAAGCAGAAGGTCGATGCCCGTGGCTCGAAGGTTCCTTCTAAGAGGAACAGAGTTGTGGCAGCGGGTGGTTCTACATCGCTCAAGGGGCAAAAGCGACGCCCTCCTTCCGCGGACCTCCACAGCAAGCGATGTCGTGGGTGACCAAGGACTCAGCTGGGGCGTCAGGGCGTGCCCACACTGAGCGGATTCGGGACCTCAAACAAGGGAGATCGATCTGGTCAAGGTGATCGAGGTCATGCTAACTAACCTCCTACTACGCAAATGTCGTCCTCTCCGTTTATGGGAGTTCAATCCGGGAGGACCTCGTATCCTCCGAGCATTTCATGGGTGCAACACCCTTGGAGATGTCTGAGCTGTTCTTGGACGCAGTGGCGTGTCGGATTCGGCCGAGGGCGGGCTTAACCGCGTCGCGGACTCGGGTAAATGGCTCGAGCTTCCGGACATTCTACTTATGCCTTTCAAAAGATCATCTCGACCCTTTTATTCTTTACAGGAATGGTGGCGCGATCAAGGCTGATAAGGTGTCGGCCCCCTCCGGAAGACCGCGGAGCCCGTGCTGGTGAGAATGTTGGAGGCCGCACCGGAAGGCGATGGGGAAGATAAAGGAGCTAATACCGTCCAAAGAAGCGGAGAAGGAGACGGATCCTCCCGGAGGGAAAGAGGACGCCTCAGATCCAGGTCAAAGCCCCTAGCGTGGGAAGAAATCCTCACCGGGGGTCCGGCGTCAGAGAATCGACGGCGCAATCGCCCATGAGACCAGCCCTCCAACGAGCCGTGAGTATGAAAGAGGAAGTTTAATAAGAAAGTACCTTGTTTATGCTTCAGTAGGTAACGAAATATTTATACTTGGTTGGATCTGCAGCCGTCTCAATGAGTTCGTCCTCGGGGATCTTCTTCCGGAGATGATGGAAGCGTCGCCTCCGTCGGCCTTGTGGGCGGCGAGCCAGTGTCATCACGGGCGTCCCGAGTCCGGAGGGTTAAAGAGTTCAACACCTAGAGCCCGGCGGGAGGCGAAGAGTTTGCTTGAGGCGTCCATTCGAAGATCACCGCGCGTTAATGCGTCGGTGGTTGGAAGAGATTTAAATCCGTAAGCGAACTTTCTGTCGCCTGAGCTTCTGGCGGGATTTGAGGTATCTGAAATGATGCACCCTTTGTCGTTAACAGTTCTGCATATAAAATCGCCTGTATAATGTAGCCCCGAGACTCGGTAGGTTGTGAAGGCGACAACGTGCGAGATCGAAAATCTAAACATCTCGGGTAATGAATACCGCCCGTTCACTACTGGTGGCGGATAGTCGAGGGCAACGGACTAATCAGTTCCGAATTAGTCGACAATGGACATGGCGGATCTTGACATCGCACTTGTCAATCAACTTGATGAGTCACAAGGTAAATACATTCCACGGCGGTTTATTGAGTGGGTTAAAGCCCTCCTCGATAAGTGATATGTTGTCTATGCAGAGCAGTGCGGCTCTTTGTGGAGAGACAGGCCGAGCTTGCACAGGCTAAGGCAAGCCGAAGGTGATGCTACCCGAAAGGCGAGGAGTTGAAGGCGAAAAGGCTGCGCCTGCCTAAGCGGGCGGAGGTGGTCAGATAGCCAAAAATTAAAGGATGCTACCGACCATAGCGAAGCTCTTGAAAAGGCGCCTATTGGGCGGGAAGACACTGAAGAAGGCCACCGCCGACCAAGGAAGCCCGCTACGCAATGTGGGCTATGAAGGAGGAGCTGCGCCAAGCGGAGAAATCACGGCTGGCAACCGTTTCTTATCGTCGCGGTTTATGGATGCCAAGTATGCCAAATTTGAAAGCAGTGGAGTTGGGAGGATCCTTACATGGACTTGGCTGCGAGTGCGGCGGACGCCGTTAAGCACTTCGAGCCACGGGGATCACGAAGTGGAAGAGTTATATTGGACTCAATTCCAGTCCGGATCGCCCTCTTCCTCTGTCAGACGGAGTTGGCGAATGGGCGAACTGAATAGTAGTCGGCTGGCTATGGTACATCGTGTATAATGGCGGTCAAGCGACGGCTATTCGACCTCTGCAGGCAGTTCCTTGGGGCGGTGCATATGAGAGATGAAGCGGTCGGCTTGCATCGGTATGAATAATGCAGCCCGTGTAAAGCGCGATGTCCGGGAATGGATGCCACATTGTTGCTGCCGGGAGTTCGGATAGAACCAACTTCTGTATTATTTGAGAGATTATCTTGTGGCCTTTCGTATAATAAATCGCGATGCTCGAAGAATGTAACGTTCAATTGAGCGCATTAACTTAAATCAATGATTATAGTATGAATGCTTTTTATACTTGTGCTTCCAAGTAGCTTCTCCTTC
Source organism: Aegilops speltoides (assembly GCA_021437245.1). NCBI lineage: Eukaryota > Viridiplantae > Streptophyta > Magnoliopsida > Poales > Poaceae > Aegilops > Aegilops speltoides. Next base: position 3,003 of record JAHHZJ010003273.1, read on the forward strand.
GTTTGCGTATACTTGTATACTTTGAAAGATGCAGTCTTGACTATTGCACAGTGCTGGGGTGTTCGCAAAATAGCGCTTTTCACACTTTAATCCGGCGTCTCGGTCCTATTATAAGGAGGTGATAGCATAGCGAGCGAGGCAATCAGAACTATAATGCTTTATCTCTTTCCTTAGCCAATGGAGCTCGAGGTGGGCTACGATATAGCCCCTAATGGCGCACATCTCCGGGTTGGAGTGCGTATGCCTGACGGAAGCGACCCTTCGTCAAAGAAATTCTAAACATTCAGTGATCAAGTGGTGACGGACTCGCTACATCATGACGATCGAGTTTTGACTTTCTCTCTTGAGGTGCTTTCGCCCGGCCGGAGGAGCTGTCGCGATGAATTCTCCTGGTGCGCGTTAGCGGGTGATCTGGAGCGTAAGGCAGCAAAACACAGGGAGCCAAACCCACATTTGACCAAAGACATGATTGGAGCTGATGCATATAGTACCCAACTTGAGCGCGAACACTCCACGAGGTGTTGGACTTTTATGATGACCAGGCAGGTGTAAGCCCTTGTGTCGAATGGGCATTGTCTTAACGGTCAATGCCAAGCGTCGGGCTCCGCCTCGGCTATAGGAAAAGCGAGGCGATTCGCAACAAGACATTAATAAAAAGGTCTACGTAGGGTCTTAACGAAAAGAATCCTGCGGCGAGGTCCCTCGCGCGTCTGCGCTGTGTCTCCGTTGTGCGTTATCCTGGGCGAGTGCATGCGTTGTTCATCTGTAGAAAAGAGAGGAACATTTCAAAAACAGTTCATCAAAATAATGCAAAGAATAAGCGTAAATAATTAAGGCTAGGTTTATATGAAACCGATGTGGTTGCTTGACCCCTTGTGAAAGGGTATGCGGCTAGGAGCCCTAACTGCTTGAGTCGGATTCGTCTATCCGAATCCGGGGTCTTTCCCTCGCCTGAAATGGTGCCATGTGGACGCGCATCTTAAGTGTAAGAGGCGTGTCTTGGTATGGCATTGAAGCGGACAAAAGCCTTCGTCCCAATAGTGCTTGATGTTCACTTTTAAATGGGGCGATATGGAAAATTAACTTTTCTCGTCGAAAATTGTTCGGTGATCGAGCGACTTGATAATCTCGAGCCTGTGCACTTGGCGTAAGGGCCGGCGTAACTCCTTTGAAGGAAGTGCGGTGTGTCGAATTTTGGTGGTCTCTATCCCCATCCGACGGATTGTGTTTGAATATAGCGAGTTCAAGTCACTGCCTCCGTCCATTAGGGCGTTGTGAATTATGATCCGTCTATTATCGGATTCAATATCCGTGAGTCCGTCCGCCATTCGAACACTTTGGAATAATCGGTGGTGAAAGTGATTGGTTTTAATATCCAATCTCTATGGTTTTGCCTTGTGGACCGCTGAAGCTCTTTTAGAAAGTGCGCTGTTCTTCCGTGTCCTCACATGAAGTGAGTTTCTGCTTTGACCCCTTGTGGGAAAGTCTTTTGTTTTCCGTGCCCTGCTGTAGGGTTTATCTTCTTCGCTTGTGGAGCCTTGCGTTCGGCGTTTAGTCGGCGGACTGTTTGAAAACAACAATCCTGTGGGTGTGATTTGCGGACGCCAAGAATGCGTGGATTTGACATCCGAGAATTTTGTGTAGGTTAGACAGTCCGTCGCTGTCGTCCTTGATGGGTTGAGCTTTATTGTTCGACGTGAGCCTTTAAATCGGCGTTATTGCCGTGCTCTTTGGGCTTTTCTCTTTATTCGGCTGTTCTTTTAGCAGTGATTTTCGTCCATTCATCTCATCTCGGATGTACTTGGGTGCTGGTGCTACTTCTTGCCAACCAGCTGTCCTCTCTGTCTGCGGGTCATGAGGCTTTTAATGCGGTCATTGTCCTCGGTTTCTCTTGACCAGGTGTCGTGCAACCATTCGTCTCGGACATTGTGCTTAAAAGCTGCTAAGGCTTGGCGTCCGGACGATCTACTATTTGGTTCTTTTGGTAAGGAACCTGTTCGAATTTCCTTTGACTCTCGGGCTGTTGAGTTATGTGACTTAGGTCATATCGGAGGCGGACATAAGTCCCTTGACAATTTGCTCTACGCCTCCTCGAGCTTCCCAACTATGATGTTTTACGGAGGCTTTGGCCAATAGCGGGCTGGCCCTTTGAGCTTGAGGGTAGATATTTTATGGCGTGGAGATCGTCTCCTCTGGCCATATGTATATGCAATATATAGTCTTCTATCCAGACTCGAGTCTGTTGTTCCATCGTATGCTTCTATGTTTATGGGTTTAAACCCGCTGGGAATTCATGTCCGACCTCGTCGGTGAAGCATAGTGGGTGTCTGGCGCCCTGTGCTTATGCGTGCATTCGTCGGACATAGCGTGTTCCTTTGCTTATTGGGGCTTTCCTTTTGGGTCCGTAGATGGACTGGCTGGAGCCATTGGCGGTGGGGCTTTATGGCCTCTTCGTCGGTGCAGGAGCAACTTGCGCGGGTAGCTCTTGATTGGTGGCTGTTGCCATGCTTGCTGCGGTTTTGAGTACTTTGCTCCATCTTATCCGGAGAAGCGTCTTCCGCATGTTGAGCTTCCGTTTTCCTTCTCGGGCTTCTTGCTGGCGATGAGCTGCGTTTATAGAGATCTTGTTGGCGTGCTCCTCGGTTAAATGCGTCATTAGAACTTGCCGTCTTGAGAGGAGGTACATGGTTGTGATCCTCAACCTTTTCTTCGCCGCCCTTTCGTGAGGCTTGCTTCTACATCCTCCTTGGCTGAGTCTTGTTGGAGGGTTTGTCTTGGCACTCTACGGGGTATCATTATTTCTGTGCGGAATCTCCATTCTTGTTGTGGCGGGATTTAAAGGCCCGGCTCGGCGTTTGGTTCTTCTTTAGGAATTTTCCTCCGCCTTTCGCCATCCCCTACATTGGGGTATCCACCATGTAGGCGTCGTATGTGAGGTGGCCTTCGGTTTCCGTGGGCACTGGATCTGATAAATCTCGGCATCGTCGTCCATAAGCGTCGATGTCGCCGAATCGTAGTCTAATATATCGGTTAGATCTTGACGATGGCTCACGAAGTGGGTGGTGGGTGGGTGCTGAATTTCTTCATCGTCCGTACTCAACCGTCAGCCGCCGTCCGGCGAGATTCTCCCACGATGAGAGATGCTTGAAATTCAGGATATCGCCAAAGGCGAGTGTTGAAAAATGTCATGGCGGTGAATTCCATAACGGCGCCCAACACAGCTCAATTGGCGCGGGAGGCTCAGTCGGAGAGAGTCCGGCGTCTCGGGATCACGAGTTTACGCAAGGACAAAATCGGTATTGGCTCCATCGCCGTAGATGTTAAACCCACAGGCGGCGTCTATCCACGACCCTCGTCATGGGCATCGGCTCGGGCAATGGCGAGGCGGATTCAAGTCTTGTGCACAAGCACTGTCCGTGACGAGATCATGCCCCGTCGGTCTTGTGCGGCGGCAGCTTAAAAGTCCGTCGAAGATCAAGTCTCCGCGATTATCGGCCGTGAAGTTTAGGCTTCGAATCTGACCACGGCGGCGGTAACTTCGATCTGCTCGGATGGCCAAGAAGTTGGCCCGCGGTGCAAAGCCGCGAATCTGAAGATCTGTTCGGAGAAAAGTCTCACCACTGACAGCGTTGAAGTTTGAAGATGCCATCAGGCCTATCGGTGGCGACAGGAACTCTCAATAAAGCACCAATGTCGGTGTCAAAACCGGCGGATCTCGGGTAGGGGTCCCGAACTATGCGTCTGGCGGATGGTAGCGAAGCGAGGACACAATGTTTTTAGCGAGTTCGAGCCCTCTCGATGGAGGTAATACCCTCGTCTGCTTGATTAATATTGATGATATGGGTAATACAAAGTAGATCTACCACGAGATCAATGAGGCTAAACCCTAGAAGCTAGCCTATGGTATGATTGTTGAGATGTAATGTTGTGTCACGGACTACTGACCCTCCGGTTTATATAGACAGGAGGAGCTAGGGTTACAGAGTTGGTTACAATGGTAGGAGATCTACATATCCGTTTGCCAAGCTTGCCTTCCACCAAGTAAAGTACCTTCCGGACACGAGCGGGTCTTCAATCTTCTATCTTACGATGCAGAATGCGGATATTGATAGTCGGCTGTCCGGACACCCCTAGTCAGGACTCCTCACACGCGATTAGTCCATAAAAGCATTGTCATCAATCACCAAAACCACTTGGGAATAAATATGCCCTTACAATCTCCCCTTTTTGGTGGATTGATGACAATGGGATTTACACAAGCCGCGATATAGAGTAAGCGTACAAACCCACCGTCCAAAAATGTAGATGGGCTCCCCTAGATGTGTGATATCTACATAAGTGCTTTGGACTGCGGCACATCCTAGGATCAACGCTCCCCTACATTTTAGAGACCAACAATCTAAGCAAGGTATATGAGAGCAGCATACATGATTTAACAAGAAGCATAAGCAACTCATAAGCTAGATAGTGACATAGATAATGATCTTTGGAAAGATAAGGTAGCATAGGTAGCATATGTCTCACACCATATGACTCGAACTTAGGTCTCACGAGACAAACCAACAAAAGCAAATCACGAGAAAACACGAACACAAGAGGCGGAAGGCACAAATCGTAAATCCTAAACTCTCTCCCCTTTGGCATCGGGACACCAAAATGGAGAGAGTGATTCTGACTCGGTGAGAGCAAGCAGGGGACACACAGAGCCAAGGGGATCATCTGCGCCACCGTCGTCGATGCAGTGCTCGGCATCGAGTCGGTCCGCAGGCGGTCTTGCTGAATCCTCCTCCTCCTCGATGGCTGGTCCTCAGATCTCTTGTTGTTGTAGCACCAAGCTGCGCGCAGGCTCCTTGTGGCGACCTCGAGCCTTCTTCTGCCACATGAGTCATATGTTGACCATGAGCCTCCATGTAGAACAACTTCTTCATCTTAGACTTGAGCTTCTTTGCCCAAGGGCTACGCCTCCCGAAGGCATGTAGTCATCATCATCATCATCATCAGCTCGGTCTCCTCCTCGGTCTCCATGGCGATGCAGGGCAGAAGAACTCCGTCCTAGGGCCTGAGTGCCCAGTTATCCTTCTTCCTCGGGCGCTTGACATCATGAGAGATCAACTCTCCAGTCTCGGTATCACCTTGGGATAGACACGATCCTAGGCCTTCTCAATGGCAGACATGATGAGCGGACCATAAATCGGGCACTGCGCTCGGAGATAGCGGACAAGACTCAGACCACATAACATGAGAGATATCAAGGACTCTCGGTGTGCTGTCCCTTCTCCATTTGGCGAGAAAAGAAGCATGTCCACGAGATAAGTGAACTTGGTCAGATTCCCGATCGAGGAAAGAGTCTCTCGAAGATGCGGTGAAGGATATCCAGATAAGCGGGCAGCTCATAGGTTTCCTTCTTTGTCTCATGGTTGATCCTCAAAGTCTTGATGGGGCGAGCTTGCTTGTGAGTGACATTAGGCGGCCGTGAGGCGAAACCCGAGAAGACTCAAGACCTAGATCTTGCACCCCAATCAACTCCATGAGCGCTTTCCACTTGATTGAAAACAACTTGCCATTGGTCATCTAGGTGAGTGTCTGTCCTCATCAGTCCCAAGGTGAACCATGGCATAGAATGGGCCACAATATCGGCATCATAGTCCTTGTTGAATTTCATGATCCCAAAATGTTCGATTGAGTGCACATCGAAGAGCTTCACCAAAGTATTCAGGATCTTGCTCCATATGGTCGGTGTCGATGGAGTGCGTTGACATAGAGGTTCTTCTTGGCTTTGAGAACCGAAGAAGATGGCGGAACTGTTCGAGCAGACGATTGACCAAGAGGATCTTGTTACGCCTCATACGGGTTGGTACGCGAAACTCCTTTGGCTGCATTTCTGCGCGGTTTTGCACAGCTTTGGCTTGACCCGAGCTTCTACGGAGTTCAGGTGGAGGTGGAGCACTTGAAGATCCTCGCGAGGCTCGGTGGTCTTGATAGCGCTTGGGCGTGGCACGGCGGGGTTGATTGACAGAGCCTGATGCTCGAGGACCTCATCACAGGAACCACACACAAGAACGCATAAACAACGGAAAAACGAGCATAATCCACAAAACACGAGCAAAGGATCCTGAAAGGTAGGAATATGGCGGGATACCCTCTTTAAGGAAATATGCCCTAGAGGCAATAAGTAGCGAAGAAGGGCTGGGCCTCAACTACAACTAGTCCGGCCCAACCACACGGGAGTTGGCCTTGCGACCTGGTTGACGAGTTGTCAAGGTCGCTAGACCGCCATGTCGGGATGGTGACAACATTTCAGTTACCAAGTTGGCAACAAATATTTGGATGGAAGTTTGGCAAGACAATTAAAACAGAGAGGGGGAAGGAAGGAGATTATAAAAAAAAAAAGAGAGGAGGGAAGGAACCTCGCCAGAATTTTATGGCAGAAACAAATACCCAAAGCTAAACCATTTAATCGTTCCTAAAAAAAAGCTAAGCCATTTAATCAGCACAGCCAAGTTTTGGAACACTACAATTAGCTTGATAAAAGCATGCCCAGGAAAACAAAGCCACCGTCAGCGAGGAGCAAGATCTCTGCCGTCTCGAATTCCACCCCGTAATTTCCTCACCTACCCACGTCCCCGCGTACCCCCATACCCGGTTTAGCCTCTCCTTAATTCGTCTCCCAGTCTCCTTCCTCCCATTCGAAATCTGGCGTCTCCAGGTCTAGGGTTCTTCTCTCTCAACAGCACGCCGCCTTTCATCGCCCGACAAAGAACGAAGTTCCATCGGAGATGTCGCGACCGGTCCCGAGGAACGACGTGGAGATCGAAGGGAGATTCGTGCTGCTGGAGCTCGGACCCCATGAGCAAACCAAGAGATCAAGAAAGAGTTCTCTGTCGGGAAACGGAGATGGTATTGCCGCTGCTCCTATTTGCCTTTATGTGTTCGTTCTTCAACAAAATCCTTGCAGCGGGCGGGTTTTCGGTTGGTATTTTCTTTGTTTCCAAGTGTTCCTGATTGTTCCGTTTGAATTGTGTAGGCAACTGTCTGCCGTCCGAGTCGACGAGCATACTTCGGTGACGCTTTCGACGTCTTCACTGTTTTGGGACAAATGTTTGGCTTCCGTTACCCTAAAACTTGTGCTCTTCCCTGAAAATCAACCGGTGGTAGTTCATAATCGTCAAGGTAATATTTTCTTGTGTGAACTATGGACAGCACCGATCAATGTGTAGTTCGCAAAATATTGGGTAGCCTATTTCCCCTATCTTGCTATGAAATGTTCTCCTTAGACACTGATAAATTACTACAACCGCCCGATCTAGAACAAAGATTCGTTCAAGTGTACAAAAATGACAGGATCTTGAACAGGCGGTCATCGACTCGAGACTAAACACTCAACTAAGTGTTTTGTATTCTCAATAAACTAATATAAAAGCGTTTATATCACTACTTTAGTTATCTGAATGCTCTTATATTAGTTTATGGAAAGTACTCGTAAAACTAGATATACTTTCTTGGGTCTATTTATTGGCGGAACAAATCACGTTAATCATGTTGACTCTTTTATTTACAAACAATGTGTATGACATGATATTTATCCGTGGCGGCCTCTTACAATGTGTACACAATATCCTGGGTTCTAAATCTCGAATAATATACTGTACATAATTTTTGTCTTTTTAGACTTTGTATTTTTCACATACATGTATTAGCATTTGGTAATTTCTAACATCTCTGTATTACTTATTTTACGTCTTTACATGGGCAAAAAAAAATCTAACATTACAACAAGCAGTACACATGCAGAAGTTGACCTACCTCTCAATGGTCCTCATACATGGACAGTGACGGATGGATGTAAATCTCAAGATGCTTGGTTGAGATCGAGTTTCGCAACATTACTGAGGTAAAACTCACATATTTTTCTACCTTAAAGTACATATGGTTATTTTTAACTTCTACCCCATTAGTCCTATAATATAAGAGCCTTTTGGCGCTAACACACTAGCAAGCGCTCTTATATTATGGGATGGAGGAGTATATATATTATAAGAGTCTAAGTCCCTTAAAAAAAATTTGGATACTCTTGAGCTCTCCGGATATTGTAAGAGTAAGTTAGGGACCAAGACTATTCGACATAATCCTTGATGGACTTTTGTGACGATGGTCTAGATAAGAAATGTACCTGACACAAAAAAATTGTGATCGAATTTGGATTTCAAATTTTGTGCCATATTAGATTTCAGGTTAATTAATGCTGTCAACTTATTTGAAATAATTGTTCCTTTTACAATTTAAGTTATATCACATGGATGATTGCACTTATGCTAATTGCATTGAGTTTAGAGATGATCCCAAATATATGAATGGGACCGAATGTATGTCGTTAGCTCGTTGCGGAGTTTGCACATCCGCTTCTTGTTTTGTTTATATGATTTTCTGTCTGAATAAAGTGGAACTTAAGGACAACAATGCAGCAGCAGCATATATTACTGCTAGTGTAACGAACTGACGATGCAGTTTTCTGTATTACAGTACGGCAAGACAGAATCCTTTCTGCGCTCTACGCAAATGAGGACGGCGTCAGTGGAGCAAGCCCAGTCTGGCGTCGCGCGCATGCTGCGAAGGCATCCTCACCGACATCACCGTCAACGCGGCCGGCGGCAGAGGCCCACCGCGCCGTCCTGGGCGCGCGGTCGCCGGTGTTCCTGAGCATGTTCTCGCACGACCTCAGGGAGAAGGAGCTCTCCACGGTGGACATCTCCGACATGTCCATCGGCGCGTGCAAGCCCTGGTCCGCTACCTCTACGGCGACGCCAGGTCGAGTGGGAGCTGCTGGAGCACCGGGCGAGCTCGTCGCCGCTGGCGACAAGTACGGCATCGCCAACCTGAAGAAGGCCTGCGAGGAGAGCCTGAGGAGGACGTGGGCGTGGAGAACGTGCTGGACAGGCTGCAGATGGCGCACACACAGCCTGCCGGCGCTCAAGCGGACGTGCGTCAGGCTGCTCGTGGACTTCGGGAAGATGTACGAGATCCCCGAGGATTTCGAGGCGTTCATGGCGGCTGCGGACCAGGATCTTGCTGACGAGGTCCGCTCGACGGCGATTCTCCGAGGAAAGCTCGCGGCCAGAGAGAAGCCTGCAGCTAAGAAGACTCGGCGCCCCGGTGTGAGAAGTCTCCGCCTAGCAAGGCTTCAGGCAGCAGCATTCCGGCTCGGAGGTCCAAAATCCCGACGTCCACGCCTAAGCTGGATGCGAGCAACACTGCGGCGGGTAAACGGGGTCGCCGGCGGAAGTCCACGGCAAGCCAGGATCCCGACGGCGGCGCTCCGGATAAACGGCCTCGGCTCAATGTCCGGCTTGCAGGCGACGAGTGGGCCAAGTGAGTTGTGCCCGCTTCGTCAGTTACAACTTGGTGCAAGATTTCCAATTCTAGGTCTGGCACGTGTTTTGCTCAAACCTGTGTGGAAGCGGTTCAATGTCGGGGCTTTGTAGGCGATGAGTGGGCTAGATGGGTACTGCCTTCCCGGTTCGTGAATTACATAAGTATAAATTGTGTTGCCCAAGCTTTGTGCACCAAGTGATGGATTACATGTTTCCAATTTTGTTGGACAAAGGATTGCTAAGTCCATTTATGATCTGTATTTTTTGGAAGAAATGCGCGTGTCGACTTTATAAATAAAGCCCTGACGGCAGAGTTAATAGCCAACATAACAGTATGAGAATACAGAGTTAACCACCTACTATTGCGGGGCTGGGGAAGGTGCAGTCAAAGACATGTACTATGGTCTGTCTATGGCAGATTAAATCAGCGCTCTTCTGCTCCCATAAACCTCTTTTTACCGGAGGGTATGCGGTGTTAAATCCACCCTTCAATTCTTGGAGATTGGTGCACTGTCTACATGTATACTAGTATTCCTTTGTATTACATTAAACATCATCATGTATGAAATGTCGTGTCAACTTTTGTCAGCACTTTTTGCCCGTACCGTGCATGCATGTCTCAGACATACTCTCCTCCTCTAGCTCCCATAACAAAGGTACCATTTAAATTTCATTTGACATTTTCAACCGTTTATATCTTTTAAATCAAAATTACATATGTGAAATATTTTATATATTTGATCTCCGGGTGTAAGACCTTTAGAACAAGATCACTTTGGATACATTTCAAATACTTTTAATTTTCAACATTTCAATTAACTTATTTCACTCTATATATTATGTGTGAAACTGCTTATTTCACTGTTTGAAACTTATTTCACTCTATATATGGAACATATGAAACATGTTATTTCACTCTATATATTTTAAACACCTTTTAATTTCAATGTTTCAAATATATGAAACATGTTATTTCACTCTATATATTTTAAACACCTTTTAATTTCAATGTTTCAAATATGTGAAACATAGTTTGAAAATATAATTTTTGTGATGTGTGAAATCAGGTTTTTTAAGCGAGTGGAATATAGTACTTCAAATGAGTGAATCTAATGTTTTCTCTCAAATGAGTGAAATAAGTTTTTCAAGCTGAGTGAAATCAGTTGTTTCAAATAAATGATATGTTTTGAAATAATAAAATCAATTTGTGAATGAGTGAAATATGTATTTCAGAGAAGTAATTTCATATATTTCAATACATATCTCACTAAAATAACAAGTTACAAATATATGAAATAGCAGTTTCATATATTTCAGAAGTAATTTCATATATTTTCACAAAATTAGTTTCACTTCATAACACCACATTGAAATATATTTCAAGGAAGTATTTCATATTTTTCAATACATATCTCACTGAAATAACAAGTTACAAATATCAAATATCAGTTTCATATATTTCAGAGAAGTGATTTCATATTTTTTCACAGAAATTAGTTTGACAACGTGCAACAACACATTGAAATATCAGTTTCACATATTTTACACAGCTCAACTACACATAGCTATTTCAATTAATATCTCACTGAAAATCATTCAATCATTTTGAGAAATATGTAACACTTCCAGTAGTGTTTAAGAATGAGTGAAATTAGTTCTTTTAAATGAGTGAAATCATTTTTATGAAATTAGTGAACTTGTTTTTGAATATGAGTGAAATATGCATTTTTTTAATAAGTGAAACCAGTGTTTAAAAATAATTGAAATTAGTTTTTTTAACGAGTGAAATCATATTTTTTTGGAAATTAGTGAAATACAGTCGAAATCATTTTTGTGAAATACTGAAATAATCTTATATTTTTTCTGAAAGTGATTTCAAAGATAATTGAAATATACAAAATAAAAGTAGTTGAAATATATCCTAGATTGATCTTGTTTTGAAGGTCTTGTCGTGCAATTCTAATATATAAAAAGTTTAAAAAGTGAACATTTGTTTGAAAATATATCAATCATTTAAAATATGAGGATGAAAATTAATGCATGTTAGATGTATGGGAGAGAGAATGCATGCATGCACGGTTATTTTTCTCCTCCCTATCTCTCTTCTTTGTAAAGGCTGCCACCATGTACCTTCTGTCAATTTGTGTCACTAGTATTCACAATGTATAGAGCAAGATATAATATCGTTATCAGATCACACGAATCTTGATGAAATGCATGTGTGGTGGATGTCACACGGTAGAGTACCGTTCAGTGAAAAACTTAGTCGCTGCTACCTAGGCGGCGATGCGTCCTCGACACACATCAACTTTTCCCGTATCCTGGTGCTGCTGTGATGTTAAAGTCCTAGGGCCAGTCCTAGGCCATGGCAAAAGGCTTAGGGCTTTTTGGTTTCAAATAAGTCACCAATTTATAAGTCGAAAAGTGAAAAAAGTAACTTATAAGTCACCCCAACTTTTATAACTCATAAGTTGCTCCACCCCAACTTAAAACTTATAAGTCACCCCTTTTGCATGGGTCCCACCACGCATGATGTTGATTGGTGTGGGAAGATGTGTGGGATGACTTATAAGTCGGTGACAACAAGCGAGCGTGACTTATAAGTCCTTTGGTTTTAGTCACACGACCTATAGGTCGGTGACTTCTTGAACAAACAGGCCCTTAGGGCCAATACATCTACACACCTAAATAAATGTTAAAAATGTGATTTAAAGAACATAATGGGTGGGGGCATATGCCCCACACCTTCCTTACACTTAACCATGTTGTATTTATTCAATAGTTATTTATGGCTGAGTACATTTATCTTATAAGCATTATTAGCATGGGAAAATATGTGGTACTCCCATCCTTGCGGTACTCTCTGTGCTCCAAGTTCAAAAATGTTGAATCGGTATGGGCCCTAGCCCATCAAGATCTGTCTCTTGGTCCAAGCCATGAGAGTCTTGACCTAGAAGAGCCCCTCTTCTCTTGTCCGTGAGCCGCCACATCACAGAGAGACACTCACGCTGAGCAACAAGCAGGAGGTTTGTTACAGAGGTACCCATCTCCCGATTCAACATGGTATCGAGCCAGGCGGCAGACGGTGGCGTAGTCCCTCGCGGAGGTGGTGGTGGGGCCTGGTCGAGGCGAGAAGGAGGCTGGTGCGTGCGGTGGCGTGGTAGGCTCGAGTGCGGCGGAGGGTGCTTCCTCTTGTCTGCCCGTCCTGGGGTGGCTAGGCTGCAGTGGGCGGCCTAGGAGGGCTGTTGCGGGCTGCAGACAGCTGCGACAGAAGAGGAGGAGAAGGCGGCCAGCGATTTGGGCTGTGTCAGTCAGGCCGCAGTGGGGAGCTGCTCTGTTGGTCTTCTTGAGCAGAAGAGAGCTGCAGGCTGCTTCTGCTTTGCCTTGTTCTGGAAGCTTCTTGTTCTTGGTGCTTGTGTGGTTCTTGGTCTTTGGGGTAGAGGAAGAAAGAGGTGCAGCCATTTGGACTTTCGTTCTGGAGCAGGAAGAGCACAGGCTGGACCGCTTTTGTGCTTCTGATTTTTTCTCTGTGGACTTGCTGTTTTGAGCTTGGTGTTGTTGTTGTGGTGGTGGTGCTGCTTGGGAAAGAAGATTCTCGGGGCTGAGTTTTTGCTGCTTATTCAATCAAGATGGTTGAACCAACTGGTCTTGCCAAGGCTTTGGGGAAGCTGCTAAGATCCTCATGAAGTCCGCTCTGGGGCCATCATTCCTCTCTGAAGTGGCTCAAAAGCTTGAAATGTCGCCCTGGACATGAAGCTAGAGGGGCAACAAATTATTTGAGCTGGTCGGGAGGGCTTTGTGGGCTGTGGAGCGAAGGAGCTTGATGGATATTTGTTGGGCACCGTTGTAGAACCAGGGGACAAGAGTAGTCAGAGGGCAAGAGGTGGAAGGTCATCAATCTACTTATGGTGTGGTTGTTGAACTCTGTGGTGCCCTTCATTGGGCCTCTCTGTGGAGGGGCTATCCTCACTGCTGAGATATGGAAGATTCTGTCCACTCAATACTCGGCAGGGCAATGTCACTGCAAAATAATTTCCACATTCAGCGTAGAAGATAAAAATACATAATTCAATACGCATTGACGTTTTAGCCGGCGGCGTTCCTTGTACGTCCTGTGAAGCGAATCATATTCCTTTATTCCGGGATCCTCATCAATACGTTAATGTGGGTAACCCGTTCCGTCGCCACGCCTCCTCTATCGAAGGGGTATCTCAAGCGGTCTGGGCCCGGCCTGGTATTATTTCCCTTTATAAGAGGACCAAAGGCTGTCCTTGTCAACCTCGTGTCGAATCCTTCCTCGCTCCAGTTCCAACACAAACCCGGACTTCGGCGCCGGATCCATAGCAATGTCGGCTCCGACCTCCGGGGCGGTGGGTGCCTGAGGAGGACATATTGAATGCGTGAGGCCAAGTGCACGGCTCGAGTCTGCTGGTTGCCTGCCTAGGCAGGCCGTACCGGCGAATGTGTCGTTTATCTCACTCCGTCGGGGATTAGGCACTGCGGATCCTTCGTGAGGGGCTTGTTCTTCTATGGGCTGGACTTCGACTTGGCCCGAGTCCATCCTCCATATCTCCGCATTCATTATTACTGCGAAGCCTTCATCGCGTCATCCCCCACGCCGGCTGTGGCTGAAAATATTCAAGGTGGAGCCGAAGATGATCGGAGGCGTCGGCGGAGTGTGGCGGGCGACCATAAGCAGAAGGTCGATGCCCGTGGCTCGAAGGTTCCTTCTAAGAGGAACAGAGTTGTGGCAGCGGGTGGTTCTACATCGCTCAAGGGGCAAAAGCGACGCCCTCCTTCCGCGGACCTCCACAGCAAGCGATGTCGTGGGTGACCAAGGACTCAGCTGGGGCGTCAGGGCGTGCCCACACTGAGCGGATTCGGGACCTCAAACAAGGGAGATCGATCTGGTCAAGGTGATCGAGGTCATGCTAACTAACCTCCTACTACGCAAATGTCGTCCTCTCCGTTTATGGGAGTTCAATCCGGGAGGACCTCGTATCCTCCGAGCATTTCATGGGTGCAACACCCTTGGAGATGTCTGAGCTGTTCTTGGACGCAGTGGCGTGTCGGATTCGGCCGAGGGCGGGCTTAACCGCGTCGCGGACTCGGGTAAATGGCTCGAGCTTCCGGACATTCTACTTATGCCTTTCAAAAGATCATCTCGACCCTTTTATTCTTTACAGGAATGGTGGCGCGATCAAGGCTGATAAGGTGTCGGCCCCCTCCGGAAGACCGCGGAGCCCGTGCTGGTGAGAATGTTGGAGGCCGCACCGGAAGGCGATGGGGAAGATAAAGGAGCTAATACCGTCCAAAGAAGCGGAGAAGGAGACGGATCCTCCCGGAGGGAAAGAGGACGCCTCAGATCCAGGTCAAAGCCCCTAGCGTGGGAAGAAATCCTCACCGGGGGTCCGGCGTCAGAGAATCGACGGCGCAATCGCCCATGAGACCAGCCCTCCAACGAGCCGTGAGTATGAAAGAGGAAGTTTAATAAGAAAGTACCTTGTTTATGCTTCAGTAGGTAACGAAATATTTATACTTGGTTGGATCTGCAGCCGTCTCAATGAGTTCGTCCTCGGGGATCTTCTTCCGGAGATGATGGAAGCGTCGCCTCCGTCGGCCTTGTGGGCGGCGAGCCAGTGTCATCACGGGCGTCCCGAGTCCGGAGGGTTAAAGAGTTCAACACCTAGAGCCCGGCGGGAGGCGAAGAGTTTGCTTGAGGCGTCCATTCGAAGATCACCGCGCGTTAATGCGTCGGTGGTTGGAAGAGATTTAAATCCGTAAGCGAACTTTCTGTCGCCTGAGCTTCTGGCGGGATTTGAGGTATCTGAAATGATGCACCCTTTGTCGTTAACAGTTCTGCATATAAAATCGCCTGTATAATGTAGCCCCGAGACTCGGTAGGTTGTGAAGGCGACAACGTGCGAGATCGAAAATCTAAACATCTCGGGTAATGAATACCGCCCGTTCACTACTGGTGGCGGATAGTCGAGGGCAACGGACTAATCAGTTCCGAATTAGTCGACAATGGACATGGCGGATCTTGACATCGCACTTGTCAATCAACTTGATGAGTCACAAGGTAAATACATTCCACGGCGGTTTATTGAGTGGGTTAAAGCCCTCCTCGATAAGTGATATGTTGTCTATGCAGAGCAGTGCGGCTCTTTGTGGAGAGACAGGCCGAGCTTGCACAGGCTAAGGCAAGCCGAAGGTGATGCTACCCGAAAGGCGAGGAGTTGAAGGCGAAAAGGCTGCGCCTGCCTAAGCGGGCGGAGGTGGTCAGATAGCCAAAAATTAAAGGATGCTACCGACCATAGCGAAGCTCTTGAAAAGGCGCCTATTGGGCGGGAAGACACTGAAGAAGGCCACCGCCGACCAAGGAAGCCCGCTACGCAATGTGGGCTATGAAGGAGGAGCTGCGCCAAGCGGAGAAATCACGGCTGGCAACCGTTTCTTATCGTCGCGGTTTATGGATGCCAAGTATGCCAAATTTGAAAGCAGTGGAGTTGGGAGGATCCTTACATGGACTTGGCTGCGAGTGCGGCGGACGCCGTTAAGCACTTCGAGCCACGGGGATCACGAAGTGGAAGAGTTATATTGGACTCAATTCCAGTCCGGATCGCCCTCTTCCTCTGTCAGACGGAGTTGGCGAATGGGCGAACTGAATAGTAGTCGGCTGGCTATGGTACATCGTGTATAATGGCGGTCAAGCGACGGCTATTCGACCTCTGCAGGCAGTTCCTTGGGGCGGTGCATATGAGAGATGAAGCGGTCGGCTTGCATCGGTATGAATAATGCAGCCCGTGTAAAGCGCGATGTCCGGGAATGGATGCCACATTGTTGCTGCCGGGAGTTCGGATAGAACCAACTTCTGTATTATTTGAGAGATTATCTTGTGGCCTTTCGTATAATAAATCGCGATGCTCGAAGAATGTAACGTTCAATTGAGCGCATTAACTTAAATCAATGATTATAGTATGAATGCTTTTTATACTTGTGCTTCCAAGTAGCTTCTCCTTCGTTTGCGTATACTTGTATACTTTGAAAGATGCAGTCTTGACTATTGCACAGTGCTGGGGTGTTCGCAAAATAGCGCTTTTCACACTTTAATCCGGCGTCTCGGTCCTATTATAAGGAGGTGATAGCATAGCGAGCGAGGCAATCAGAACTATAATGCTTTATCTCTTTCCTTAGCCAATGGAGCTCGAGGTGGGCTACGATATAGCCCCTAATGGCGCACATCTCCGGGTTGGAGTGCGTATGCCTGACGGAAGCGACCCTTCGTCAAAGAAATTCTAAACATTCAGTGATCAAGTGGTGACGGACTCGCTACATCATGACGATCGAGTTTTGACTTTCTCTCTTGAGGTGCTTTCGCCCGGCCGGAGGAGCTGTCGCGATGAATTCTCCTGGTGCGCGTTAGCGGGTGATCTGGAGCGTAAGGCAGCAAAACACAGGGAGCCAAACCCACATTTGACCAAAGACATGATTGGAGCTGATGCATATAGTACCCAACTTGAGCGCGAACACTCCACGAGGTGTTGGACTTTTATGATGACCAGGCAGGTGTAAGCCCTTGTGTCGAATGGGCATTGTCTTAACGGTCAATGCCAAGCGTCGGGCTCCGCCTCGGCTATAGGAAAAGCGAGGCGATTCGCAACAAGACATTAATAAAAAGGTCTACGTAGGGTCTTAACGAAAAGAATCCTGCGGCGAGGTCCCTCGCGCGTCTGCGCTGTGTCTCCGTTGTGCGTTATCCTGGGCGAGTGCATGCGTTGTTCATCTGTAGAAAAGAGAGGAACATTTCAAAAACAGTTCATCAAAATAATGCAAAGAATAAGCGTAAATAATTAAGGCTAGGTTTATATGAAACCGATGTGGTTGCTTGACCCCTTGTGAAAGGGTATGCGGCTAGGAGCCCTAACTGCTTGAGTCGGATTCGTCTATCCGAATCCGGGGTCTTTCCCTCGCCTGAAATGGTGCCATGTGGACGCGCATCTTAAGTGTAAGAGGCGTGTCTTGGTATGGCATTGAAGCGGACAAAAGCCTTCGTCCCAATAGTGCTTGATGTTCACTTTTAAATGGGGCGATATGGAAAATTAACTTTTCTCGTCGAAAATTGTTCGGTGATCGAGCGACTTGATAATCTCGAGCCTGTGCACTTGGCGTAAGGGCCGGCGTAACTCCTTTGAAGGAAGTGCGGTGTGTCGAATTTTGGTGGTCTCTATCCCCATCCGACGGATTGTGTTTGAATATAGCGAGTTCAAGTCACTGCCTCCGTCCATTAGGGCGTTGTGAATTATGATCCGTCTATTATCGGATTCAATATCCGTGAGTCCGTCCGCCATTCGAACACTTTGGAATAATCGGTGGTGAAAGTGATTGGTTTTAATATCCAATCTCTATGGTTTTGCCTTGTGGACCGCTGAAGCTCTTTTAGAAAGTGCGCTGTTCTTCCGTGTCCTCACATGAAGTGAGTTTCTGCTTTGACCCCTTGTGGGAAAGTCTTTTGTTTTCCGTGCCCTGCTGTAGGGTTTATCTTCTTCGCTTGTGGAGCCTTGCGTTCGGCGTTTAGTCGGCGGACTGTTTGAAAACAACAATCCTGTGGGTGTGATTTGCGGACGCCAAGAATGCGTGGATTTGACATCCGAGAATTTTGTGTAGGTTAGACAGTCCGTCGCTGTCGTCCTTGATGGGTTGAGCTTTATTGTTCGACGTGAGCCTTTAAATCGGCGTTATTGCCGTGCTCTTTGGGCTTTTCTCTTTATTCGGCTGTTCTTTTAGCAGTGATTTTCGTCCATTCATCTCATCTCGGATGTACTTGGGTGCTGGTGCTACTTCTTGCCAACCAGCTGTCCTCTCTGTCTGCGGGTCATGAGGCTTTTAATGCGGTCATTGTCCTCGGTTTCTCTTGACCAGGTGTCGTGCAACCATTCGTCTCGGACATTGTGCTTAAAAGCTGCTAAGGCTTGGCGTCCGGACGATCTACTATTTGGTTCTTTTGGTAAGGAACCTGTTCGAATTTCCTTTGACTCTCGGGCTGTTGAGTTATGTGACTTAGGTCATATCGGAGGCGGACATAAGTCCCTTGACAATTTGCTCTACGCCTCCTCGAGCTTCCCAACTATGATGTTTTACGGAGGCTTTGGCCAATAGCGGGCTGGCCCTTTGAGCTTGAGGGTAGATATTTTATGGCGTGGAGATCGTCTCCTCTGGCCATATGTATATGCAATATATAGTCTTCTATCCAGACTCGAGTCTGTTGTTCCATCGTATGCTTCTATGTTTATGGGTTTAAACCCGCTGGGAATTCATGTCCGACCTCGTCGGTGAAGCATAGTGGGTGTCTGGCGCCCTGTGCTTATGCGTGCATTCGTCGGACATAGCGTGTTCCTTTGCTTATTGGGGCTTTCCTTTTGGGTCCGTAGATGGACTGGCTGGAGCCATTGGCGGTGGGGCTTTATGGCCTCTTCGTCGGTGCAGGAGCAACTTGCGCGGGTAGCTCTTGATTGGTGGCTGTTGCCATGCTTGCTGCGGTTTTGAGTACTTTGCTCCATCTTATCCGGAGAAGCGTCTTCCGCATGTTGAGCTTCCGTTTTCCTTCTCGGGCTTCTTGCTGGCGATGAGCTGCGTTTATAGAGATCTTGTTGGCGTGCTCCTCGGTTAAATGCGTCATTAGAACTTGCCGTCTTGAGAGGAGGTACATGGTTGTGATCCTCAACCTTTTCTTCGCCGCCCTTTCGTGAGGCTTGCTTCTACATCCTCCTTGGCTGAGTCTTGTTGGAGGGTTTGTCTTGGCACTCTACGGGGTATCATTATTTCTGTGCGGAATCTCCATTCTTGTTGTGGCGGGATTTAAAGGCCCGGCTCGGCGTTTGGTTCTTCTTTAGGAATTTTCCTCCGCCTTTCGCCATCCCCTACATTGGGGTATCCACCATGTAGGCGTCGTATGTGAGGTGGCCTTCGGTTTCCGTGGGCACTGGATCTGATAAATCTCGGCATCGTCGTCCATAAGCGTCGATGTCGCCGAATCGTAGTCTAATATATCGGTTAGATCTTGACGATGGCTCACGAAGTGGGTGGTGGGTGGGTGCTGAATTTCTTCATCGTCCGTACTCAACCGTCAGCCGCCGTCCGGCGAGATTCTCCCACGATGAGAGATGCTTGAAATTCAGGATATCGCCAAAGGCGAGTGTTGAAAAATGTCATGGCGGTGAATTCCATAACGGCGCCCAACACAGCTCAATTGGCGCGGGAGGCTCAGTCGGAGAGAGTCCGGCGTCTCGGGATCACGAGTTTACGCAAGGACAAAATCGGTATTGGCTCCATCGCCGTAGATGTTAAACCCACAGGCGGCGTCTATCCACGACCCTCGTCATGGGCATCGGCTCGGGCAATGGCGAGGCGGATTCAAGTCTTGTGCACAAGCACTGTCCGTGACGAGATCATGCCCCGTCGGTCTTGTGCGGCGGCAGCTTAAAAGTCCGTCGAAGATCAAGTCTCCGCGATTATCGGCCGTGAAGTTTAGGCTTCGAATCTGACCACGGCGGCGGTAACTTCGATCTGCTCGGATGGCCAAGAAGTTGGCCCGCGGTGCAAAGCCGCGAATCTGAAGATCTGTTCGGAGAAAAGTCTCACCACTGACAGCGTTGAAGTTTGAAGATGCCATCAGGCCTATCGGTGGCGACAGGAACTCTCAATAAAGCACCAATGTCGGTGTCAAAACCGGCGGATCTCGGGTAGGGGTCCCGAACTATGCGTCTGGCGGATGGTAGCGAAGCGAGGACACAATGTTTTTAGCGAGTTCGAGCCCTCTCGATGGAGGTAATACCCTCGTCTGCTTGATTAATATTGATGATATGGGTAATACAAAGTAGATCTACCACGAGATCAATGAGGCTAAACCCTAGAAGCTAGCCTATGGTATGATTGTTGAGATGTAATGTTGTGTCACGGACTACTGACCCTCCGGTTTATATAGACAGGAGGAGCTAGGGTTACAGAGTTGGTTACAATGGTAGGAGATCTACATATCCGTTTGCCAAGCTTGCCTTCCACCAAGTAAAGTACCTTCCGGACACGAGCGGGTCTTCAATCTTCTATCTTACGATGCAGAATGCGGATATTGATAGTCGGCTGTCCGGACACCCCTAGTCAGGACTCCTCACACGCGATTAGTCCATAAAAGCATTGTCATCAATCACCAAAACCACTTGGGAATAAATATGCCCTTACAATCTCCCCTTTTTGGTGGATTGATGACAATGGGATTTACACAAGCCGCGATATAGAGTAAGCGTACAAACCCACCGTCCAAAAATGTAGATGGGCTCCCCTAGATGTGTGATATCTACATAAGTGCTTTGGACTGCGGCACATCCTAGGATCAACGCTCCCCTACATTTTAGAGACCAACAATCTAAGCAAGGTATATGAGAGCAGCATACATGATTTAACAAGAAGCATAAGCAACTCATAAGCTAGATAGTGACATAGATAATGATCTTTGGAAAGATAAGGTAGCATAGGTAGCATATGTCTCACACCATATGACTCGAACTTAGGTCTCACGAGACAAACCAACAAAAGCAAATCACGAGAAAACACGAACACAAGAGGCGGAAGGCACAAATCGTAAATCCTAAACTCTCTCCCCTTTGGCATCGGGACACCAAAATGGAGAGAGTGATTCTGACTCGGTGAGAGCAAGCAGGGGACACACAGAGCCAAGGGGATCATCTGCGCCACCGTCGTCGATGCAGTGCTCGGCATCGAGTCGGTCCGCAGGCGGTCTTGCTGAATCCTCCTCCTCCTCGATGGCTGGTCCTCAGATCTCTTGTTGTTGTAGCACCAAGCTGCGCGCAGGCTCCTTGTGGCGACCTCGAGCCTTCTTCTGCCACATGAGTCATATGTTGACCATGAGCCTCCATGTAGAACAACTTCTTCATCTTAGACTTGAGCTTCTTTGCCCAAGGGCTACGCCTCCCGAAGGCATGTAGTCATCATCATCATCATCATCAGCTCGGTCTCCTCCTCGGTCTCCATGGCGATGCAGGGCAGAAGAACTCCGTCCTAGGGCCTGAGTGCCCAGTTATCCTTCTTCCTCGGGCGCTTGACATCATGAGAGATCAACTCTCCAGTCTCGGTATCACCTTGGGATAGACACGATCCTAGGCCTTCTCAATGGCAGACATGATGAGCGGACCATAAATCGGGCACTGCGCTCGGAGATAGCGGACAAGACTCAGACCACATAACATGAGAGATATCAAGGACTCTCGGTGTGCTGTCCCTTCTCCATTTGGCGAGAAAAGAAGCATGTCCACGAGATAAGTGAACTTGGTCAGATTCCCGATCGAGGAAAGAGTCTCTCGAAGATGCGGTGAAGGATATCCAGATAAGCGGGCAGCTCATAGGTTTCCTTCTTTGTCTCATGGTTGATCCTCAAAGTCTTGATGGGGCGAGCTTGCTTGTGAGTGACATTAGGCGGCCGTGAGGCGAAACCCGAGAAGACTCAAGACCTAGATCTTGCACCCCAATCAACTCCATGAGCGCTTTCCACTTGATTGAAAACAACTTGCCATTGGTCATCTAGGTGAGTGTCTGTCCTCATCAGTCCCAAGGTGAACCATGGCATAGAATGGGCCACAATATCGGCATCATAGTCCTTGTTGAATTTCATGATCCCAAAATGTTCGATTGAGTGCACATCGAAGAGCTTCACCAAAGTATTCAGGATCTTGCTCCATATGGTCGGTGTCGATGGAGTGCGTTGACATAGAGGTTCTTCTTGGCTTTGAGAACCGAAGAAGATGGCGGAACTGTTCGAGCAGACGATTGACCAAGAGGATCTTGTTACGCCTCATACGGGTTGGTACGCGAAACTCCTTTGGCTGCATTTCTGCGCGGTTTTGCACAGCTTTGGCTTGACCCGAGCTTCTACGGAGTTCAGGTGGAGGTGGAGCACTTGAAGATCCTCGCGAGGCTCGGTGGTCTTGATAGCGCTTGGGCGTGGCACGGCGGGGTTGATTGACAGAGCCTGATGCTCGAGGACCTCATCACAGGAACCACACACAAGAACGCATAAACAACGGAAAAACGAGCATAATCCACAAAACACGAGCAAAGGATCCTGAAAGGTAGGAATATGGCGGGATACCCTCTTTAAGGAAATATGCCCTAGAGGCAATAAGTAGCGAAGAAGGGCTGGGCCTCAACTACAACTAGTCCGGCCCAACCACACGGGAGTTGGCCTTGCGACCTGGTTGACGAGTTGTCAAGGTCGCTAGACCGCCATGTCGGGATGGTGACAACATTTCAGTTACCAAGTTGGCAACAAATATTTGGATGGAAGTTTGGCAAGACAATTAAAACAGAGAGGGGGAAGGAAGGAGATTATAAAAAAAAAAAGAGAGGAGGGAAGGAACCTCGCCAGAATTTTATGGCAGAAACAAATACCCAAAGCTAAACCATTTAATCGTTCCTAAAAAAAAGCTAAGCCATTTAATCAGCACAGCCAAGTTTTGGAACACTACAATTAGCTTGATAAAAGCATGCCCAGGAAAACAAAGCCACCGTCAGCGAGGAGCAAGATCTCTGCCGTCTCGAATTCCACCCCGTAATTTCCTCACCTACCCACGTCCCCGCGTACCCCCATACCCGGTTTAGCCTCTCCTTAATTCGTCTCCCAGTCTCCTTCCTCCCATTCGAAATCTGGCGTCTCCAGGTCTAGGGTTCTTCTCTCTCAACAGCACGCCGCCTTTCATCGCCCGACAAAGAACGAAGTTCCATCGGAGATGTCGCGACCGGTCCCGAGGAACGACGTGGAGATCGAAGGGAGATTCGTGCTGCTGGAGCTCGGACCCCATGAGCAAACCAAGAGATCAAGAAAGAGTTCTCTGTCGGGAAACGGAGATGGTATTGCCGCTGCTCCTATTTGCCTTTATGTGTTCGTTCTTCAACAAAATCCTTGCAGCGGGCGGGTTTTCGGTTGGTATTTTCTTTGTTTCCAAGTGTTCCTGATTGTTCCGTTTGAATTGTGTAGGCAACTGTCTGCCGTCCGAGTCGACGAGCATACTTCGGTGACGCTTTCGACGTCTTCACTGTTTTGGGACAAATGTTTGGCTTCCGTTACCCTAAAACTTGTGCTCTTCCCTGAAAATCAACCGGTGGTAGTTCATAATCGTCAAGGTAATATTTTCTTGTGTGAACTATGGACAGCACCGATCAATGTGTAGTTCGCAAAATATTGGGTAGCCTATTTCCCCTATCTTGCTATGAAATGTTCTCCTTAGACACTGATAAATTACTACAACCGCCCGATCTAGAACAAAGATTCGTTCAAGTGTACAAAAATGACAGGATCTTGAACAGGCGGTCATCGACTCGAGACTAAACACTCAACTAAGTGTTTTGTATTCTCAATAAACTAATATAAAAGCGTTTATATCACTACTTTAGTTATCTGAATGCTCTTATATTAGTTTATGGAAAGTACTCGTAAAACTAGATATACTTTCTTGGGTCTATTTATTGGCGGAACAAATCACGTTAATCATGTTGACTCTTTTATTTACAAACAATGTGTATGACATGATATTTATCCGTGGCGGCCTCTTACAATGTGTACACAATATCCTGGGTTCTAAATCTCGAATAATATACTGTACATAATTTTTGTCTTTTTAGACTTTGTATTTTTCACATACATGTATTAGCATTTGGTAATTTCTAACATCTCTGTATTACTTATTTTACGTCTTTACATGGGCAAAAAAAAATCTAACATTACAACAAGCAGTACACATGCAGAAGTTGACCTACCTCTCAATGGTCCTCATACATGGACAGTGACGGATGGATGTAAATCTCAAGATGCTTGGTTGAGATCGAGTTTCGCAACATTACTGAGGTAAAACTCACATATTTTTCTACCTTAAAGTACATATGGTTATTTTTAACTTCTACCCCATTAGTCCTATAATATAAGAGCCTTTTGGCGCTAACACACTAGCAAGCGCTCTTATATTATGGGATGGAGGAGTATATATATTATAAGAGTCTAAGTCCCTTAAAAAATTTGGATACTCTTGAGCTCTCCGGATATTGTAAGAGTAAGTTAGGGACCAAGACTATTCGACATAATCCTTGATGGACTTTTGTGACGATGGTCTAGATAAGAAATGTACCTGACACAAAAAAATTGTGATCGAATTTGGATTTCAAATTTTGTGCCATATTAGATTTCAGGTTAATTAATGCTGTCAACTTATTTGAAATAATTGTTCCTTTTACAATTTAAGTTATATCACATGGATGATTGCACTTATGCTAATTGCATTGAGTTTAGAGATGATCCCAAATATATGAATGGGACCGAATGTATGTCGTTAGCTCGTTGCGGAGTTTGCACATCCGCTTCTTGTTTTGTTTATATGATTTTCTGTCTGAATAAAGTGGAACTTAAGGACAACAATGCAGCAGCAGCATATATTACTGCTAGTGTAACGAACTGACGATGCAGTTTTCTGTATTACAGTACGGCAAGACAGAATCCTTTCTGCGCTCTACGCAAATGAGGACGGCGTCAGTGGAGCAAGCCCAGTCTGGCGTCGCGCGCATGCTGCGAAGGCATCCTCACCGACATCACCGTCAACGCGGCCGGCGGCAGAGGCCCACCGCGCCGTCCTGGGCGCGCGGTCGCCGGTGTTCCTGAGCATGTTCTCGCACGACCTCAGGGAGAAGGAGCTCTCCACGGTGGACATCTCCGACATGTCCATCGGCGCGTGCAAGCCCTGGTCCGCTACCTCTACGGCGACGCCAGGTCGAGTGGGAGCTGCTGGAGCACCGGGCGAGCTCGTCGCCGCTGGCGACAAGTACGGCATCGCCAACCTGAAGAAGGCCTGCGAGGAGAGCCTGAGGAGGACGTGGGCGTGGAGAACGTGCTGGACAGGCTGCAGATGGCGCACACACAGCCTGCCGGCGCTCAAGCGGACGTGCGTCAGGCTGCTCGTGGACTTCGGGAAGATGTACGAGATCCCCGAGGATTTCGAGGCGTTCATGGCGGCTGCGGACCAGGATCTTGCTGACGAGGTCCGCTCGACGGCGATTCTCCGAGGAAAGCTCGCGGCCAGAGAGAAGCCTGCAGCTAAGAAGACTCGGCGCCCCGGTGTGAGAAGTCTCCGCCTAGCAAGGCTTCAGGCAGCAGCATTCCGGCTCGGAGGTCCAAAATCCCGACGTCCACGCCTAAGCTGGATGCGAGCAACACTGCGGCGGGTAAACGGGGTCGCCGGCGGAAGTCCACGGCAAGCCAGGATCCCGACGGCGGCGCTCCGGATAAACGGCCTCGGCTCAATGTCCGGCTTGCAGGCGACGAGTGGGCCAAGTGAGTTGTGCCCGCTTCGTCAGTTACAACTTGGTGCAAGATTTCCAATTCTAGGTCTGGCACGTGTTTTGCTCAAACCTGTGTGGAAGCGGTTCAATGTCGGGGCTTTGTAGGCGATGAGTGGGCTAGATGGGTACTGCCTTCCCGGTTCGTGAATTACATAAGTATAAATTGTGTTGCCCAAGCTTTGTGCACCAAGTGATGGATTACATGTTTCCAATTTTGTTGGACAAAGGATTGCTAAGTCCATTTATGATCTGTATTTTTTGGAAGAAATGCGCGTGTCGACTTTATAAATAAAGCCCTGACGGCAGAGTTAATAGCCAACATAACAGTATGAGAATACAGAGTTAACCACCTACTATTGCGGGGCTGGGGAAGGTGCAGTCAAAGACATGTACTATGGTCTGTCTATGGCAGATTAAATCAGCGCTCTTCTGCTCCCATAAACCTCTTTTTACCGGAGGGTATGCGGTGTTAAATCCACCCTTCAATTCTTGGAGATTGGTGCACTGTCTACATGTATACTAGTATTCCTTTGTATTACATTAAACATCATCATGTATGAAATGTCGTGTCAACTTTTGTCAGCACTTTTTGCCCGTACCGTGCATGCATGTCTCAGACATACTCTCCTCCTCTAGCTCCCATAACAAAGGTACCATTTAAATTTCATTTGACATTTTCAACCGTTTATATCTTTTAAATCAAAATTACATATGTGAAATATTTTATATATTTGATCTCCGGGTGTAAGACCTTTAGAACAAGATCACTTTGGATACATTTCAAATACTTTTAATTTTCAACATTTCAATTAACTTATTTCACTCTATATATTATGTGTGAAACTGCTTATTTCACTGTTTGAAACTTATTTCACTCTATATATGGAACATATGAAACATGTTATTTCACTCTATATATTTTAAACACCTTTTAATTTCAATGTTTCAAATATATGAAACATGTTATTTCACTCTATATATTTTAAACACCTTTTAATTTCAATGTTTCAAATATGTGAAACATAGTTTGAAAATATAATTTTTGTGATGTGTGAAATCAGGTTTTTTAAGCGAGTGGAATATAGTACTTCAAATGAGTGAATCTAATGTTTTCTCTCAAATGAGTGAAATAAGTTTTTCAAGCTGAGTGAAATCAGTTGTTTCAAATAAATGATATGTTTTGAAATAATAAAATCAATTTGTGAATGAGTGAAATATGTATTTCAGAGAAGTAATTTCATATATTTCAATACATATCTCACTAAAATAACAAGTTACAAATATATGAAATAGCAGTTTCATATATTTCAGAAGTAATTTCATATATTTTCACAAAATTAGTTTCACTTCATAACACCACATTGAAATATATTTCAAGGAAGTATTTCATATTTTTCAATACATATCTCACTGAAATAACAAGTTACAAATATCAAATATCAGTTTCATATATTTCAGAGAAGTGATTTCATATTTTTTCACAGAAATTAGTTTGACAACGTGCAACAACACATTGAAATATCAGTTTCACATATTTTGGACAGCTCAACTGCGCATAGCTATTTCAATTCATATCTCACTAAAAATCATTCCAATCATTTTGATAAATATATAACACTTCCACTAGTGTTTAAGAACGAGTGAAATTAGTTCTTTTAAATGAGTGAAATCATTTTTTATGAAATTGGTGAACTTGTTTTTGAATATGAGTGAAATATGCATTTTTTTAATAAGTGAAACCAGTGTTTAAAAATAATTGAAATTAGTTTTTTAACAAGTGAAATCATATTTTTTTGGAAATTAGTGAAACAGTCGAAATCATTTTTGTGAAATACTGAAATAATCTTATATTTTTTCTGAAAGTGATTTCAAAGATAATTGAAATATACAAAATAAAAGTAGTTGAAATATATCCTAGATTGATCTTGTTTTGAAGGTCTTGTCGTGCAATTCTAATATATAAAAAGTTTAAAAAGTGAACATTTGTTTGAAAATATATCAATCATTTAAAATATGAGGATGAAAATTAATGCATGTTAGATGTATGGGAGAGAGAATGCATGCATGCACGGTTATTTTTCTCCTCCCTATCTCTCTTCTTTGTAAAGGCTGCCACCATGTACCTTCTGTCAATTTGTGTCACTAGTATTCACAATGTATAGAGCAAGATATAATATCGTTATCAGATCACACGAATCTTGATGAAATGCATGTGTGGTGGATGTCACACGGTAGAGTACCGTTCAGTGAAAAACTTAGTCGCTGCTACCTAGGCGGCGATGCGTCCTCGACACACATCAACTTTTCCCGTATCCTGGTGCTGCTGTGATGTTAAAGTCCTAGGGCCAGTCCTAGGCCATGGCAAAAGGCTTAGGGCTTTTTGGTTTCAAATAAGTCACCAATTTATAAGTCGAAAAGTGAAAAAAGTAACTTATAAGTCACCCCAACTTTTATAACTCATAAGTTGCTCCACCCCAACTTAAAACTTATAAGTCACCCCTTTTGCATGGGTCCCACCACGCATGATGTTGATTGGTGTGGGAAGATGTGTGGGATGACTTATAAGTCGGTGACAACAAGCGAGCGTGACTTATAAGTCCTTTGGTTTTAGTCACACGACCTATAGGTCGGTGACTTCTTGAACAAACAGGCCCTTAGGGCCAATACATCTACACACCTAAATAAATGTTAAAAATGTGATTTAAAGAACATAATGGGTGGGGGCATATGCCCCACACCTTCCTTACACTTAACCATGTTGTATTTATTCAATAGTTATTTATGGCTGAGTACATTTATCTTATAAGCATTATTAGCATGGGAAAATATGTGGTACTCCCATCCTTGCGGTACTCTCTGTGCTCCAAGTTCAAAAATGTTGAATCGGTATGGGCCCTAGCCCATCAAGATCTGTCTCTTGGTCCAAGCCATGAGAGTCTTGACCTAGAAGAGCCCCTCTTCTCTTGTCCGTGAGCCGCCACATCACAGAGAGACACTCACGCTGAGCAACAAGCAGGAGGTTTGTTACAGAGGTACCCATCTCCCGATTCAACATGGTATCGAGCCAGGCGGCAGACGGTGGCGTAGTCCCTCGCGGAGGTGGTGGTGGGGCCTGGTCGAGGCGAGAAGGAGGCTGGTGCGTGCGGTGGCGTGGTAGGCTCGAGTGCGGCGGAGGGTGCTTCCTCTTGTCTGCCCGTCCTGGGGTGGCTAGGCTGCAGTGGGCGGCCTAGGAGGGCTGTTGCGGGCTGCAGACAGCTGCGACAGAAGAGGAGGAGAAGGCGGCCAGCGATTTGGGCTGTGTCAGTCAGGCCGCAGTGGGGAGCTGCTCTGTTGGTCTTCTTGAGCAGAAGAGAGCTGCAGGCTGCTTCTGCTTTGCCTTGTTCTGGAAGCTTCTTGTTCTTGGTGCTTGTGTGGTTCTTGGTCTTTGGGGTAGAGGAAGAAAGAGGTGCAGCCATTTGGACTTTCGTTCTGGAGCAGGAAGAGCACAGGCTGGACCGCTTTTGTGCTTCTGATTTTTTCTCTGTGGACTTGCTGTTTTGAGCTTGGTGTTGTTGTTGTGGTGGTGGTGCTGCTTGGGAAAGAAGATTCTCGGGGCTGAGTTTTTGCTGCTTATTCAATCAAGATGGTTGAACCAACTGGTCTTGCCAAGGCTTTGGGGAAGCTGCTAAGATCCTCATGAAGTCCGCTCTGGGGCCATCATTCCTCTCTGAAGTGGCTCAAAAGCTTGAAATGTCGCCCTGGACATGAAGCTAGAGGGGCAACAAATTATTTGAGCTGGTCGGGAGGGCTTTGTGGGCTGTGGAGCGAAGGAGCTTGATGGATATTTGTTGGGCACCGTTGTAGAACCAGGGGACAAGAGTAGTCAGAGGGCAAGAGGTGGAAGGTCATCAATCTACTTATGGTGTGGTTGTTGAACTCTGTGGTGCCCTTCATTGGGCCTCTCTGTGGAGGGGCTATCCTCACTGCTGAGATATGGAAGATTCTGTCCACTCAATACTCGGCAGGGTGATCACCATCGTCACCGGTAGACACCTTGATCTCCATCGTAGCATCGTTTCGTTCGCCATCTATTGCTTCTCGACTATCGCTACCCAGTGATAAAGTAAAGCAATTAAGGCGTTGCATTTCATACAATAAGCGACAACCATATGGCTCCTGCATTGCCGATAACCGGTTACAAAACATGATCATCTCATACAATAAAATATAGCATCATGTCTTGGCCATATCACATCACAACATGCCTGCAAAAACAAGTTGGCGTCCTCTACTTTTTTGCAAGTTTTACGTGGCTGCTCGGGCAAGAAAAATCCACCTCGCATCAAAACCAGCGATAGTTTGTCAAGTTGATGTTGTTTTAACCTTAAGGGCGGGTGTAGCCACCGGTTCAACTAAAGTTGGCCCGACACCGCTAGTCACACTGTGGCCCGGCGGTAAAACCAGTCTCGGCGGCGTTGGCGTAATTCGATCAGGCCTCTTCATCTAAAAATACCGGAACCAAAGTATGACATCTTTGGTAAGCGGTATGACTTATATCCCAAACTCACTTGTGTTCTACTCGTATAAATATCAAACCATAAAACCTAGCTCGATGCCCTTTGTTGGGGACGTAGTAATTTCAAAAATTTCCTCGCACGCAAATCATGGTGATGCATAGAGAGGGAGGTGTTGTCTCGTCCCTCGTGGGCCCGGCGGAAGCGTTAACGGAGGAAATGTCGTCTTCCGGTTCAACGATCAAACACCGTTACTTCTTCTTGACACCCTCCGATCCCGCCCGATCCGGGGGTTCGTCGGCCCGCGGGGGTGCAATCTTGATGTTCAACTATCGTGGGCTTCGCCTAAACCTCAATATGACGGTGTAATATGGGAGGGGGGCCCCAGGCTGGCGATCGAAATCAACTTGTGTCTATGGGGTGCCCCCCCCATATAAAAGGGAGGAGGAGGCCCCCAAGGGGGGCGGGCGCCCTGGGGGAAACCTACTCCAATGGTTTGGCCCCTTCCTTAGGAGTGGGAGGGGAAGGGGGGAGGAGAGAAGGAAAGGGGGCCAGCCCCCCCAGTCATTGGGCTTGGGCGCCCCTCCCCTCCTTCTCCTCCCTTCCCTAAGGCCATAAGACCCATATACTTACGGGGGTTCGGTAACCTCCGGAACTCGGTATAATCCCATCTCATGGAACCTTTCCGGTGTCCAAATATATCCGTCCAATATATCAATCTTTATGTTCGACCATTTGAGACTCCTCGTCATGTCGGATCACATCGGGACTCGAACAACCCGGTACATCAAAATACATAAACTCATAATATAAGCATCGAAACCTTAGCGTGCGGACCCTACGGTTCGAGAACAATTGACATGCCGAGACACGTTTCGGTAATAACCAATAAGCGGGACCGGATGCCCATATTGGTTCCTACATATTCTAAGATCTTTATCGGTCAAACCCAAAACATCGTTGTTCCCTTTGTCATCGGTATGTTACTTGCCGAGATTGGGTCGTCGGTATCAATACCTAGTTCAATCTCGTTCCGGCAAGTCTCTTTACTCGTTCGTAATACATCATCTAACTAACTCATTAGTTGAAATGCTTGCAAGGCTTAATGTGTGTATTACGAGAAGGGCGAGATACCTCTCCGCATTGGAGTGACAAATCCTAATCTCAAATCGCCAACCCAAAAGTACCCGAGACACTGAGCACCTTTATAATCACCCGATTCGTTGTGACATTTGGTAGCACACAAAGTGTTCCTCCTTAACGGAGTTGCATAATCTCATAGTCATAGGAACATGTATAAGTCATGAAGGAAGCGATAGCAACACTAAGCGATCGGGTGCTAAGCTAACGGAATGGGTCATATCAATCAGATCATTCAACTAATGATGTGATTGTTAATCAAATAACAACTCCTTGTTCATGGTTAGGAAACATAACCATCTTTGATTAACAAGCTAGTCAAATAGAGGCATACTAGTGACACTCTGTTTGTCTATATATTCACACATGTATTATGTTTCCGTTAATACAATTCTAGCATGAATAATAAACATTTATCATGATATAGGAAATAAATAATAACTTTATTATTGCCTCTAGGGCATATTTCCTTCATTATATTTCCCCACATTATGGTGTGATAAGTCCGAACACTTTCTGAAGTGGGCACCCAAACTTATAGCATTATGAATCGGCTCCGAATCATGTCTTGGAGTCAATAGTTGGGTTGCCGGCTCCACATTTTGGTGCCTTCGTTCCGTTCCGTCGGCTAGGTGCTTGGGAGAACTCTTGTGATTGCGCCCGGTTGGCAAAGGCGCCTCGATGGGCTAAACTAAACCCGGCTTGCGATAAGGCGAGAGCTGGTAAGCTGTTCGAGAAGGTCTTTTCAGGTCATAAAGACTCACGCCGCTTGACGAGTTCGGATAATGACCGACAAAGGCGTGGATGGCGCCCAATTGATCTTCGAATACCATTAACCGCCAAATTTAAAATTATATTCCATGGCTAAGTGAAGTGTTCAAGCATTATAATCCGCTTTTGTTACGTTGTGTTGGCGCCTCCCTAGATGGACCCAAAAATGAACAAGAGTGCTCAAGTTATCGAACACCCAGCATGCGGCTTGGGGCTGAAGCCAACGACTTGCCATCTCGAGATTTATAGCGGCCGCCTGAGAAGGTAATATTTAAATTAAACAAGTGTTGCTTAAAGCGCACATGAACAAAGTTTTTAAGCGCACAGGATAATACTAAGTTTACTCAAAATTACATCTCTAGGGCATTCATCCTTGTATCTTGAGCTCCTTGAGGACAGTTTTATAATACATTTAGGCGTACGATACTCCTTGCCCGGTGGCGGCAGGTCGGTGAGAAGCTTCTCGCATCCAGCCTGCGGTGCACTTTATGCGGGAGAAGGACGAGCACCCAATCTGGTAGATGACCCACCAGAGCGCGCATCCACCAACCGCGCCTGAGGCGAAGTAGCTCCCGGGCATGCCTTTTATCGGTACAGCCGGACTATAGGCCCTTCATGGCCTCTCGGCTACAGCAGGTTCGACCCGGCTACTTGGTGGTAAACAGCATGGATGGACGGCCTTGCGTCTGAGACAAGAAGACCTTCTTCGTTGAGCTCCCTCCTACTTTTTACGGTAGAATGTGGCGGCATATCGGACACCTCTCTGGCGGCAGATCTGCAAACACCACAGAGCTCCGAATGCGGGTAAATGTCGGATAGTTTACATTTTATGCTTGCTTTGCATGAAAATGCCTACACTTTCGCTATCTTCTTCATCTTCAACCTCCTGAAGACCTTACGGGCCTCGGCCTTAGCGGACTTAGCACTTCGAGAGCGAGGCAGCTGGGATCCCAGTCTTGAGTCGCGCTCCAAGCTCTCATGCTTCAAAGGCTGGAGCTCTTCTTATACTTGCCGCCATCTTTGCTTTCTCGCTCTGCCGCTCCAGCAGCTTCGATGATGGCGGACACCTTCTCCACCGGAATATACCTCGTTTATGGCCCTATCTGTTCCCATATTATCCTCGTTAATGTTATTGCGACCAAATCCTTTTCTATAAGGTAAAATTCAAAGTGGTGCTACTCATTATTTGTCTCAGCTGCCCTCTTGGCATGGCGTGAAACTCTCTTTCGGACGCTCGAGATCTTGCTAATGTACCAACCTCATGATCGGTCTGGCGGAGGTCAGCAACACTGAAGAAATATGCCTAGAGGCAATAATAAAGTTATTATTATTTCCTTATATCATGATAAATGTTTATTATTCATGCTAGAATTATTAACGGAAACATAATACATGTGAATATATAGACAAACAGTGTCACTAGTATGCCTCTACTTGACTAGCTTGTTAATCAAAGATGGTTATGTTTCCTAACCATGGACAAAGATTGTTATTTGATTAATGGGATCACATCATTAGTTGAATGATCGATTGACATGACCCATTCCGTTAGCTTAGCACCGATCGTTTAGTATGTTGCTATTGCTTCCTTCATGACTTATACATGTTCCTATGACTATGAGATTATGCAACTCCGTTTGGAGAACACTTTGTGTGATACCAAATCACAATGTAACTGGGTGATTATAAAGGTGCTCTCTGGTGTCTCCAAAGGTACTTGTTGAGTTGGCGTATTGAGATTAGGTTTGTCCTCGAATGTCGGAAGGTATCTCTGGGCCCTCGGTAGCACATCATTATAAGCCTTGCAAGCAATGTGACCAATGAGTTGGTTACGCGATGATGCATTATATAATGAGTAAAGAGACTTCTGGTGCGAGATTGAACTAGGTATTGGATACCGCGATCGAATCTCGGGCAAGTAACATTCCGATGACAAAGGGAACAACATATGTTGTTATGCGGTTTGACCGATAAAGATCTTGTAGAATATGTAGGAGCCAATATGGGCATCGGGTCCGCTATTGGTTATTGACGAGAATAGTTCTAGGTCATGTCTACATAGTTCTCGAACCGTGATCCTGCAACAAGGTTTCGATGATAGTTATATTATGAGTTTAGAGTTTTGATGTACGAAGGAGTTAGTCCGGATGAGATCGGGACATGACGAGATTCGAAATGGTCGAGCTAAAAATCGATATATTGACGACTATATTGGAGTTGGAAAGGTTCAGTGATTGTATTTTCTGGTCTGGGAGATTCAGGAATTCCGGGGAGAATATTGGGCCTTATTGGGCCTGCGGAAAAGAGGGCTGCCTAGGGCAGGGCGTGCCCCATGGCCTAGTCCGATTGGACTAGGGGAGGAACCCCCTCCTTCCTTCGTTCTCTCTTCCCTTCCTTGTCTCCTACTCCAAATACATGGAAGGACTCCTAGTTGGACTAGGAAAGGAATCCTACTCCGGTGGGAGTAGGACTCCCCATGGCGCCCCTCCTAGGGCCGGCCTCCTCCTCCCTCCCTCCTTTATATCACAGGCAGGGGCACCCCATGGACACACAAGTTGATATCTGGATCGTTCCTTGGCCGTGTGCGGTGCCCCTTCCACCATATTCCACCTCGGTCATATTCGGAGTTTAGGCGAAGCCTGCGGATGAACATCATCATCGTCACGCCCGTCGTCTTGTGGAACTCATCCGCAGCTTTGCTGGATCGGGCCGGGGATCGTCATCGAGTGAGCGTGTCTGAACTCGGAGGCTCCGTCGTTCGGTGCTTGGATCGGTTGGATCGTGAAGGCGTCGACTACATCAACGCGTTGTGATCGCTTCGCTTCGGTCTCTACAGTCGTGGACACCTCTCCCTCTCGTTGCTATGCCATCACCATGATCTTGCGTGTGCGTGGAATTTTTGAAATTACTCGTTCCCCAACGATGGCAAGAGCCTAGGTTTTGTGTGTTGATGTTATATGCGAGTAGAACACAATGAGTTGTGGACGTATAAGTCATCGCCTACGCATGTCATACTTTGGTTGGCGTATTGTTGGATGAAGCGGCCGGACCGACATTACGTTCGCTTCTGGGGTTCTCGGCGTGCTTTGCACAGGTGGCTGGCGGTGTCGGTTTCTCAACTTTGTTGAACCGAGTGTGACTATCCGGTCCTTGCGAAGGTTAAAAGCGAGTCTATTTGACAAACTATCGTTGTGGTTTTGATGCGTGGTGAAACGGTTCTTGCTAAAGCCGTAGCGACCCGTAAAATTTGCAACAACAAAGTAGAGGGCGTCTAACTTGTTTTTGGGCATGTTGTGATGTGATATGGTCAAGGCGTGATGAGATATAAATTGTTGTATGAGATGATCATGTTTTGTTGAAGTTATCGACTGGCGAAGCCTATGATTGTCTCTTTGTTGCATAAAGATGCAAGTGCCAAATAATTGCTTTACTTTATCGCTATGCGATAGCAATAGTTCAAGAGCAATAGTTGGTGAGAACAACCATGTGATGACACATTGATATAGATCAAGATGATGAATATCATGGTGTCGTGCGGTGGCGGAGAGATCATGACAATACTTTGGAGATGGAGATCAAAGGCCAAGATGATCATGGCCATATCAGTCACATATTTTGATTGCATATGATGTTTATCTTATACATCTTATTCTTGCTTTGATTGACGGTAGCATTTTAAGATGATCTCTCACTAATTATCAAAAGTGTTCTCCTGAGTATGCACCATTGCCAAAGTTTCGTGCCCGGACACCCGTGATGATCGGGTGTGATAAGCTCTCGATCCATCTAAAGCAGGTGCAAGCCAGTTTGCACATGAATACTCGAGTTAAACTTGGCGAGCCTAGCAATGCGAGATATGGCCTCGAACCGGAGACCGAAGGTCGGCGTGAATCATATAGTAGATATGATTAACATAGTGATGTTCACCATTGAAAACTACTCCATCTCACGGTGATCGGTTATGGTTTAGTTGATTTGGATCACGTGATCACTTAGATGACTAGAGATGTTCTAAGTGGGAGTTCTTAAATAATATGATTAATTGAACTTAAATTTATCATGACCTTAGTCCTGGTAGTATTTTGCAAATTATGTTTGTAGATCAATAGCTTGCGTTGTTGCTTTCATATGTTTATTTTGATATGTTCCTAGAAAATTGTGTTGAAAGATGTTAGTAGCAATGATGCGGATTGGATCCGTGATCCGAGGTTTATCTTCATTCTTTGCGGAAGAATTATGTCCTTAATGCACGCTAGGTGCGGACCTATTGCAGGAATAGATCGGGCGTTATGAGCGTTTGGCTAGCTCAATATGATGACTACTTGATAGTTTTGTGCACCATGCTTTATGGCTTAGAATCGGGACTTCAAAGATGTTTTGAACATCATGGACCATATGAGATGTTCGATGTTGAAGTTAATATTTCCACAAATACCGAGTTGAGAGTATGAAGTCTCCAACAAGTTCTAAAGCTAAAAGATGGAGGAGAATCGCTCAACTAGTGAGCATGTGCTCAGTTATGCAGGTACTTCAATCGCTTGAATCAAGTGGGAGTTAATCTTCGGATAAGATAGTGATTGACGAATTCTCTAGTCACCATCATAGTTACTAGAACTTGATGAACTATAGTATGCAAGGGATGACAAAAACTATTCCGGCTCTTCGTGATGTTGAAATCGGAAGGTAGAAATCAGAAAAGAGCATCAAGTGTTGATGATTGACAAGACCACTAGTTTCAAGAAAAGGGCAAAGGAAGGAAGAAACTTCAAGTAGAATGGCAAACAAGTTGTCACTCCCGTGAAGAAGACCAAAGCCTGGGAGTGCCTACCGCAAAAGAAATGGTCCTTTGGAAGCGGAAATGCCCTAAATATTTGGTGGATAAGAAGGATGACAAAGTGAACAAGGGTATATTTGATATACAAGTTATTGATGTGTGCCTTACTAGTGTTTATAATAGCCCCAGTATTTGATACTTGTTGGTTGCTAAGATTAGTAACTAAAGCAGGAGTTCGAATAAGCAGAGACTAGTTGAAGGGGAATGGATGAGTGTTGGAAGTAGTTCCAAGATTGATATGATCATCATCACACCCAAC
>JAHHZJ010003274.1:0-33777 GCA_021437245.1 Aegilops speltoides
GACCTTAGGTGAGCACGGTGCATGCGATGGCGTCTTTGCGCTCCGCTTGCCACCTCGCTCCTGGCTGCGGCGCCTGCCCGTGCTCTGGGGCGGCCACAGGGTGACACGTTGCGGGGCGTGCTGGATTTTGGGTGTAAGGTGGCAGCCTTGCGCGCAAGTGCCTTGTGACCCTTCTCTTGTCGGGCGGCAAGCTTGCCTGCCGGACCTCGGGGCCGGGCATCGCGCAAGTCTTTTGGCGCATGTGGCCTTCCACAAGCTCCTCTTAGGGGCCTTTGTCCTCTTATTTGACACTTTGTTCTTGAATGGCGATTAGAAATGGCGGAGGGTCTTGGCGGCGCCCGGCAAGCCTTTTGTAGGCTCTGTTTCCATGCGAG
Organism: Aegilops speltoides; assembly: GCA_021437245.1. Taxonomy (NCBI): domain Eukaryota; kingdom Viridiplantae; phylum Streptophyta; class Magnoliopsida; order Poales; family Poaceae; genus Aegilops; species Aegilops speltoides. The sequence continues at coordinate 375 of JAHHZJ010003274.1, forward strand.
TTAGGTACTAAGGTACCCCTACTTTAAATACACCGCAGGGACAAAGGCATTAAATGCCGTCTGTGTCACCCAAAGCAGTGCAAGAAGGGACCGTCGGAGGCATACCGCTGCCACGATGGCAATCTTGCCGGCGTCGCTTCGCCCTCGCACGTGGCTACAACCTCGCAGGCGCTGGAAAGGTCCAGGCGACACGTTGGTGGATCTTGTTGGGCGTGGTCTGAGTGGTAGCTTGCAGGCAGCGCCTTACCTTGATCATTGTCTTGTCGCGTCTGGAAGCTTGTCGCTCACGGGTCTTACTGGGCGGCGTGGCAGCGTCCGCAAGTCCTTGAGATCCTTTGTTGGCCTTCGGCAAGCTCCTCTTGCGGGGCCTTATCTCCTTGGTTTGAATACTTTGTTCTTGAATGGCTCCAAAGGAACTCGGAGGACCTTGGCGGTCACCCGAGCAAGCCTTGCCTTGAGTGCTCGTTGCACTGTGCATTGGGATACTAGGGTACCCTACTCTAGTACACCGACAGAGCCGGACTGGGCCACCTGCGGTCTTGGCTGTTGGGCTGGCCCAAAACAACGCGACAGCGCCTTGGACGGTTCTGCGTATCTCCTCCGTATCCACGCCCTCCCTTAGCAGCCCTTGTCGAATCGGCGTCGTGGGAAGATCGTGGGTGGTTTCTTTATTCGGAAGCGGGCGTCCGCCCCTCCCCTTTATAAGCGGGAAGCAGGGGCAGTTCGCCCATCTGCCGTTGCTATTCCAATCTCAAAATCTCCGCTCCCCTTCTTCCAAAGCGAAAGGCGCGCTCCTTCCCATCGCCAGGCGCCCCGTCGTCGATCTCCCCACCACCTCGCCATGGCTCAAAGGCCGGGAAGGCCGTGAAGTCGGCCGAGGCCTACTCGGCCTGCTGAAAGGCCGGCTCCCCCCTCCCGAGCTCGCCGAAGGAGGCTGAGAATACTACTACCTCTTGGTCGGCCAGGCGGCCCGCGCCGCAGGTACTCTCGGCCGCCCGCTTAGAATGGGCTCGAATGGATATCCCTTCTTCACGTTGTTCTTCTCTGCGGGCTCGCCCTTCCTAATTCCCTGCGACATCACGAACACCTCGGGTTCCACCTCCTTGACTTCACCCCAATGATGTTCTAACCATGGCAGTTTGCACTTCTCTGCGAAAACTTTGTCGGAATCCACCAAATGTAGCTCTTTTCCGCCACCTCTTTATGCCCGAGGTTGAGAGGGAGGCCTTTATCGGCGGAATCACACGGATCTCGGGCGGCAAAGGAAGCTTATCTGCGGGGAGAGCTCGCAGCAAATGGGAGGAGTGGAGGCGGTGGTGCTAAATGTTGAGGAGAACCGGCCATTCACGCGGCCAAGCCCGGTGGTCTTGGGCAACTTGGGCAACGTGGCCGGAGGATGATAATTGAAGATTGCCGTCACCGGATCCTCGCCTCGGGCTGGGGCTCCTTTATGGCCATTTGGCGCGGATTTTCTTCGCCGCGCATGCCCCTGTAGGAGAGGAGGAGACCCTTTGGGAGTTCGAATCGGCCGGATATCATGAGGTGCGCCGGGCCTCAACTTCAACTCGCAGTCTGGGCTGGGCGATGCTCCGAGGAACTGTTCAAATCTGACCGACAACACCACAAGTGTTCGGGTTGCCCAAGGCGTCGTTCTGTGCGGCAATTCCTCGCTCGCCGCATCCGTGCAATGATGCCTTGCGTTCGCATGGAATCGTCCCCACTTGGCGAACCTGCGGATGGCGTCGTCTGAGGGAGTTCTTTGGCGGCAGTGGAGGTGGATGTCCGCTCCGATGACGGAAGAAGCCTCACCGCGACACCAGCGGAGATCGTGCGCTCGCGACTAAAGCTGGAAGGCGGCGGCGGCATACCGCGGGTGGTTAGTTTCACCGTGGGGAGGCAAAAGGCGCGGGCGGCAAGCCTCCGGCGAAGTGGCTTGCCGGGGAAAAACTTCGGACTGGCCGGTCGGCGAGCCCGCCGGTGCGGCGGCCTGCCATCTTGGCAGCTTGCGACGAGCCCCAGCTCCTGAAGGTGTCTCCGAGGCAGGGGCGTAGCGAGCGGCGGTGGTCAGCACCGCCCGGCGCAGGCAGCTCCATCGCGACAAGTAATGTTGCCGGGGCGCCCTCACGCCCCTGGCAGCTGGAGGTTCCTCCGGACCACCGCTCTCTGCCTGCCCCGCCAAGCGTTTAAGGAACCCCTCCTCCACCTCGTGGCGCCGAAGGTGGGCGGACTTCGACCTCTCGCGCTCGGCTCCGACAAGGAAGAAAACGATAAGATTCTTTGCTATACTTGTAGTTCTTCAATTCTTGCTGTTTTATGCGGTCCTGATTTGCTTTACTTTGAACCTTGTTCCTTTTAGGACTCTGGCCGGAGAGGCGAAGAGCCAAGGTCCGGTGATTGTCATCGAGGGCGAACCCACCGTGGCGGGGGTGTGTCGAGACCATCTTCGGACCCGGCAACCATTCCCTGAGGCCCAGCCGGCCCAGTGAGTATAGGTTTACTTCCCATTGTTAGGCGATGGGTGCTCTTTCTTCTTGACACCTGATTATTTGTTTGTGTAGGACAGAACAGCCTCACCGGAGTGCCGGGCCGCTCCCGATGTGCCATCTGCCTGCTCGCCGCCAAGGGCGATCTCGGCAAGGAGAATTTTCCGATAAGGGAGAAGTCTCGGCAAGGGAGTTCTCCGGCAAGGGCGGCACAGTGACCCCATGGCGAGACCCTTGTTGTAGAGCCAGTCTGGTGATCCTCTTGTGAAAACTTCCCTTGGGTTTTCTTCTTGATTTTCTTTTTGCATATTTGCTTGACTTTTTCCCTCTTAGGCCGTCGGATCCATCTTCCACGGGCCGATGGAGACCGAGGTTGCGGTGAGGAGAACGCATGCAACACCAGCCACGCGCCACCGAAAGAGAGCGTGATGATCCTGGCGAGGGGCGTAAACCTGCCGCCCGTGAAGCCGGCGTGCCGCCCGCAGCGACCGAGGCGCGGAGGCGCAAGGAACTCGCCGACCGCCGATCCCTCCGCCATTCTGCTGCGTCGGGCTCCAAAGATCCCAGCCGGCGCCTTTTGAAGGCGGCGATGGTGTCTTCATCAAACTCCCAGGCGTCAAGCTCCAGGCGCCCGGTCGAAGAGAAACCTTTGCGGAGAGGTGCTCGCCTCCATTGAGTTGGCTTGTTGTGAAGAGCAGGCGATGGCGATCGAGGAAGGCCTGCTGCGGGCTGGTGTCGCTCTACCTTCGCGAGCCAAGGTGGAATCGAAGCGCTTTCGCGGCGGAGTGGACATCGAAGGCGCGGAGGAGCTCGGTGCAACGAGCTCTCCGGTCCTGGCGAAGGCGGGAGCAACTTGCCGGCGTGAGCCTTCCTCCTCGAGAAGGCGAAGTTGAAAACAACGGCTTGCCCGAGAGCTGTTTGCAGGGAGGCGAGTTGGCGCAGCGGAAAGTCAACCTTGATAGCCACGAGGAGCTTGCCACCGCCCGACAAACATTTGGCGGGGGCTCTCAAGGAAGCGAAGGGCATGCCCTTGTTGCGAGACGCCAAGAAGAACTAGAGACGAAGGTGGCGCTGAGTGGAGGCCGATCTCAAAGCGGCGGTGAAAGACTTGCAGCGCTCAAGCGTGGCGGAAGGGCCTTATACACCCTTGGCGAGCTGCGAGGTAGTCTCGTCGAGAAGACAGGAGCTTAACTTGCCGTCAAGGACTCCAGAGATCTTGGTGAGGTGACCACTTTGACAAAAGGCTTGGGCCAGGCGCCCGAGGCGAGGTGGCCTTGAAGAAGCGAGATCAAGGCCGACAGTGCTTGGCGATGCTGCCACCACCGAAGCAGCTTTTAGGAAGCTGTGGAACTCTAGGCGAAGGTCCGTGAATATCGCCCTTGATCATTGATGGGAGTGTAGCGCCCTCGATGCGGACTATATCTCCCGTGTCGAAGCACGACTTGGAGGCATAACCGCATTGAAAGCAATGTCATAAGTGAGGTAATCTTCACACAACCCATGTATTACATAAGGGAAAGAGATACATAGTTGGCTTACAATCGCCACTTCACACAATTACATGAATAAAGCATTACATCATCGGATACAATCAAGGTCGACTACGGAACCAAAAATAAAGAAAGAACCCCAAATCGACAAAGGTCCACGATCGACCCCAAGCTGGGCTCCCTCTTGATCAACTAGAGCGAAACAACACAAAGGGCAAGATCTTCAGAGCTCCTCCTTGAGCTTGGTTGCGTCACCTTTCATAACATAGGCACGCAAACTGGTTTTGGAAGTATCCGGTGAGCCACGAGGACTCGCAATCCCATTACCATGGGTATCAAGACTAGCAAAGCTTAATGGGAAAGGAAGGGGTAAAGTGGTGAGGTTGCAGCGCGACTAAGCATGATATGATGGCTAACATACATGCAAATGAGGCGAAAGAGAACAAAGCGGAATGGTCGTGAAGCTAGCAATGATCAATAGGTGATCCTGAACACCGACTTCGTCAAACATAACACAAAACCGTGTTCACTTCCGGACTCCGCAGAAGAGACCATCACGACTACACACTTTCGGTTGATGTGTTTTAATTCGGATCTGGTGTCAAGTTGTCTACAACGGACATTAAAAATTCCCATCTGCCACATAACCCGGGCACGGCTCTCGAAAGTTTATACCTGCGGGTGTCCCAACAGCCCATGACAAGCTCTCGCGATCATCAAGGAATAGACCTTCACCGGGAAGACCCGATCGTCTCGGAATCCGGTACATCAAGACATTTCGACAATGGTAAAACAAGACCAGCAAAGCCGCCCGATCTGCGACAATCCCGATAGGAGCTGCACATATCTCGTTCTCGAGGCGACACGGATAAGCGAAGCGTCTGAGGCAGCGTAACCCAAGTTGCCAAGGGATGGTCCCATACGGTGCTCTAGTTTGGACCAGCAGCTAGACAAGCAGGCGGGGGCTATAAAAGATGACCCTTGAAGGCGACTCCCAAGGGAAAAGTAGGTGGTGGTGAGGCAAATGGTAAAAGTCAATGTTGGGCCTTCTGGACAAGTTTTATTCAAAAGCGCTGTCGGGGTCCCATAAATCACCCGACCGCGTAAAGGGGCATAAAATCGGGAACATAACACGGTATGGCGGAAACTAGAGGCGGCAGAGTGGAACAAAACACCGAGGCATAAGGCGAGCCTTCCACCCTTTACCAAGTATATAGATGCATTAATAATATAAGAGATATTGTGATATCCCAACATAAACCCATCCACCATGGAGAAATCTTCAACTTACTGCAACTAAGCAGCTATATGAGGAAATTTGAGCAAAAGCGGTAACATAGCCAAACAACGGTTTGCATAGGAAGGTGTCAAGGTTAGGGGTTCATGGCAATATGGGATGGCTGGACAAGCAGGTAATAGGTAGCGCAGCATAGCGAAAGAACGAGGCAACTAGCATAGCAATGATAGTAGTGAGATCCAGGTAGCGGTCATCTTGCCTGAAATCCCATAAGGAAGAAGAGCGGGTCCATGAAGAAGATGAGCGGATGAAGCCGAACCAATCGTGAACAAGCGAATCCTCACGATCTCAGCGAAGCAGGAACTATCGAGAAGAAGCACACAACATAGTAAACACACCACACATGAACAAGACATGATGCACAACAAGCATGATGCATGACCAAGCTACATGAAGCTACTCATGGCAAAAGATGATGCAAACAAGAGCACACTCAAGGCAAGTTTAAATGAGGCGGAAACAACATATAACAATTCAGTAAGTCCTCATATGCAAATTTCGAAATTGGTCCAGAACTGAATAAACCCTTATGTCCAAGTTGTTAAACAGCAAGTTAAAATGCACCAAGAGGATCTACCGAAATTCTAGTCAAGTTACATATAAAGTTCATTAGATTTGGACTACGGTCTAAAAGATATGAGCAAAACAAGTTAAACATGGCATTGATGCAAAATGCACCCAAACATCAAGCAAACACACCAAAACAAGGATGCAACATGATAATATGAAACTACATGCAAAAACAAGCAAGTTTCATATAGAGCACACTCAAAAGCGAACAGCGGTTCAACACCCACACACTATACAAGTCATAGCAACAATCATCCAAAACAGCAACTAGGCATCTTGCAAGCATCAAAACAACATGCTACAGCACCCCAACATAATAACAAAAGGCATGGGATGAAGTACCGTAAAGCATAACAAAACATGAACACTGAGCTATCTCCGAAATCACTAGAACATGCTCAAAAGACATGGAGATATTGCAAGTAATAACAATTTAGACTTTAGCGAAATAACATCGGTTGCAATGTTTAGAGCTATCAAACAACATGTTACAGGAACTTATCATGGCAAACAAAGGCATGGCATGATTCTACTCAAAGCATATATCAATAGTCCCTTATTGACCATAAGCCAAAAAGGCATAGAAAATATGATGGCACCCATGTAAACATGGCAAGTTTATTACAGATTTAAACATGGCAGGAACAATGATTAGTAGGCATGTTAAGTGAGCTCGAAACACTCACTACAAAGCAATACATGGCATGGCAAGGCAACCAACAGCAATAAGGCATGTTTATGAAGCTAAGCATGGCAAGAGCAAGTTCATAGCATACGGATCAACTTCTGCGACCCGTGAAATTGACTCTCATGCAAACAATCTGTTGGAAACATTTTCAAGCAACTTTGGAGCAAGAAATGAACATGTTCCAGCAGGCTATAATTGCAACCAAGGGCATGAATGGATAGAGAATCACATGTATATCAAAACATGTTTATAGAGCATCTCCAGATTATGCATAGATTGATTAGTGGAAGCATGTTAACATGGCATCAAAATATAACAGAATCTTCGGAGAAAACAACAAACAACTACCCTACTTTACAAGCTCGATGCACTCAGCACACAACTCACAAAAATACAAGGTCAACACCTCTGGAAAGATGGCATGGCAAAGTCCAACATTCATGTAGAGCTCATACTCATAGGATGCACACATAAATCATGGCAAAAATGACAAAAGAGCTCGTACTGTAAGATTACAAACTAACGATCTGAAGCCTTCTTCCAACAGCATTTCGGGCATCAAGATGAGCTCAAATGCAAATGATGCAATGGAATGAAATGATGTACTCGTCGAGACGAACAATTTGACATATTACTGCGTGCAAGCAGACTACGGATGCAAAGATGTGATCATGATAAAATGGCATGAAAATAACGAATCTGAGGACTTAGGCATTTCAGGAACAACCTTAGGGTAACACGGTTTCGATGCAGCGGAGATGCTCGCGGAGTTGGGCTCTTGGATGGCGGAGTTAGAGGATGGCGGAGAAGAGGCGGATCAGGGATCTCGGATCCGCCGGATCCGGCGAGAGCAGCGGGAAGCGAGCCGAGCTAGCCGGAGCTTCGGGAAGCAGCAGCGAAATCTGCTCGGCGAGAAGGCGAAGCGGCAGGCCGGAGAATGAGCCTTGGCCAGGCGGCGGAGGAAGGCCGAGAAGCGGCCTTGGCCGCGGCAAGTGGCAGCGGCAGCAGCGGCGTCTGCTGTAGGCCGGTAGCAGCCGGGCCGAAGCGGCGAAGCGCGAAGCGGCAGCGAAATGGCGAGCAGCGGAAGTTGATGTGATGAGCGGCAGCCAGCTATGCCGGTGGGCAGCGGCGGCAGCGTGGCGGAAGCGACCGTGGCAAACAGTGAGCGCTGGCCAGCAGCGGATCGCCTTGGGCCGGCCAGGCCATTGCGAACGCCAGCAGGCAGCAGCGAGGCAGCGCCGTGGTGCTGCGGTGTGAAGCGGAGTGGGCGGGTAGGCGTGTGACACCCATTAGCAGTGTGGACATGTCGGCCTTGAATGGGGCGATGTCGTGTGAGGGAAGAGCTAGGGTTTGGACTCGAAAATCAGGAGGACACATATTTATAGGTAGAGGAGCTAGGAGAGTCCAAATGAGGGCTTTTGACCCACCGATCGTGATCGAGCGCCAAGAGCATGGAGGGAGTTTGGTGGGCTTTGGGCCACTTTGGAAGGGTGTTGGGCTGCAACACAAAGAGGCTTCACGGTTACCGGTTAACCGTTGGAGTATAAGCGACCTCCAAATGGACGAAACTTGACAGGCGGTCTACGGTGCTATACCAAGGCAACTTGACAAACCTCGGTCCATTCGAAAGTTTAATACCGCACAAGAGAAGAGAAGAGGAGGGAGGAGGACATAGGAGTGGGATTGCAAAAGCAGACAGCGAGGAAAAGGCTCGGATGCATGAGGCGAACATGTATGCAAATAAGATGCACATGATGACATGATAAAATGCAAATGATGACATGGCAAATGCAACACGCAAGCAAATGACATGGCAACAACGGCGAATAATGGCGGACACACAGCGCATCGGATCCGGGGTGTTACAACACTCCACCACTCGAGAGGATCTGTCCGAGATCTAGGATGGCACGGAGGAAAATCCAAAAAGAGGAAAAGGAGCATTACGGGACTTGAAGGGAAAGCAAGGAAAAAAGGCTTCCGCGAAAGCCCTCGGAAATGGATAGCCAAGGAAGAAGAATGGCGAATTTGGGCGGCACTCCGGTGAAAAAGGGGGAAACGATGAGAGAAAAGATATTGAATGAGCAAAACACCCGGAAATGGTGTGGAAAAAAGATGCCACTTGAGATGTGGTGAAAAGGCCACCCCTGGGAAAGTGAAGTGATCATGGAATAAAGGCGGAGAAAAATGCAACACCCACAAAGGTTGGGGACCCTTAAAGGTTATTGGGTTGTTGGAAAACAACCGAAAAGAATAATTTTAGTGGGCTTAGGAAAATCCAAATTAGGGTGACAACGGCCACAAAACAATTGCTTGCTTTGGATGGAAGGGTGCTTCACCAAGAGGTAAAGACAACTTGGGTATAAACACCCAAATAAACCCTTGGAAGGTTTAGGTGAAATACCAAGATAACTCCAAAGAAAGGTTTAACCCTTCGACAACATGGGATCATGAAACAGAAGGAAAATCGAGTGACAAACAATCAAAAAGATAAGGGTAAAAAAATTGACTGGAATGCAAAAAAGAATACTTAGCCCTCAAAACAAAACTGGTTGGACCAGTTTAAATAACTCGGATCTAACCGAGAGAAATCGAAGAAAAGAAGAAGAAAAAATCCTTTGCGAACCACCATGTAGAGTCCATGAAGAAGGAATAAAAGGATGAAAAAAGGAAAAAGAACTTGAAAAACAAGGTGAACCTTGCAATGTTTAATGGGTTAGGATGAGATAATCTGGGAAAAGGGAACTGGAAAAGAAAAAAGACACCTGGGGAAATAAGAATAAGAAGATGCTTTCCAATTAAATGAGAAAAAGGAGGCAACTACATTCGAGAAGGATTAAAGAGATATGGGTAAACGAGAAGGTCCAAACCAGGTAGGATTCAAAAAGAATTATAGATGAACAAGGAAAAGAATTTGAAAGCCCTAAGAATTAAAAGAAAGGTGCAAGGGCCAATTACGGAAATTTGAAAACGAATGAAATCTTAAGGGATTAGAGGATGTTTGACATGCATAAGATTTAGGGAAAGAAGATACTACGAGAATGGAATTATACTATGACCTTGGGAGGAAAAAATGAAACAACTCATGAAATGCCGGATGGGAAAAATTCTCTTCAAAACAATTTGAGATGGATAAGCTGAACCATGAATCTTGAAGAAATGGAGAAGATTTAAGGAAACCCTTTTCTTAAGTTGAAAGAAGATGAAACCACCATGAATTGTTGAATACTGGGAGAATTAAAAGGAAAGGTTGACCAAATGAAAAGAATTTGAAAGACCTTAGAATTTTGATGAAACATTTTCTCAAATTGAAAAAATTAGAGATATGGAAAAATTAGAAGGTCTAAACACAGGAAAAACAATGTGGGTTAGGGATCAAAGAACACCGTTAAAAATTTAAAAGAGAGTTAGGTTGAATTTAAAATGACTTGAATGAGATACCAATCTCGAAAGATTAGGAATGAAGTGGAAAAGAATTTGAATATCTTGAGAGAATAACAAATAGCGGTGGGAAAGATCCGGTTTAAAAACATTTGAAACAAGGAAAGGGATTGAGAAATGAAAGTTGAATGGTCCAAAGAATGAAACAATGAAGGAGAGAACTTGAAATGTTGAGCCCATGAAAAGGATGAAAGATTGAAAAGATGAAGACTTCCACAAATAAAGGATACGATTAAAATCTAAGTCCGAAAAAAAGGGTGGGGGCAAAAAAAACAATTGGGGGATAAAAAAACCCGTTGAAAAACTTAGAATTTGACTTGGGATGGGGGAAAGATCGGATACTTGAAGAAACAGCGGTTGAAAAATTGACATGCTTGATTTCAGAAGGTTAGATTCACATGGATAGAAAACCATTTGGAAAGGATGGAATAACCTTGAATTGAAGCAACTCGAAAACAATAAAACAAAAAAAGTTGGCTTCAAATAAAGGGAAAAACTTGATAGAATTTAGTCCGAAAGGGTGGGGCCCGGGAACCGGCACCTTGACGGATGAAACAAACCCCGTGGAACCAAGGATCTTTAAGAAAGAGACCACTGAAAACCAACCCGTGAAAAGGGACCACTGGGTCGAAAATTTCATATATACACCTGGAAAGATATCCTAAGAGCACTTGAACCACCTAAAAACCCAAACTTTCGGTTATGAATCTGTGTTGGGGATCAGGCTAATCTACAAACAACAATCCCACATCCTACATCCGTCAACCATAACAAACCAAACCACCTAACCTTGAAAACACCGTTATAAACATGGTACCCCCTACTCACCTCGATTTTGGGTTACTTATTCCCAACCTATAAAATTTTCGATTGGTATAAACTGGGGATTGAAATTAATAAAATTAACAACCCTCGGGCTCAATCCCACAAGAAACCCCTAAATGCACACCAAACAATGTTTCATCATAAAACCATCACGATTTAAGATACCACGGCCTAAAAAATTTAGTGAAATTTGAGAAGAAATCAAAACCCTCGGGTACCTCCGGCGGCAAAAAGGGGAGGAAAAATTCCTAACCTCCGATTTAAATCCTAAATCTAAAAATTTTTTAAAAATGGGAAAAGGATCAAACGGTGGGGTCCTAAGGGGGAAGGCTGATTAAACTACCCCCGATTATATTCCCTGTCAACATTGACAAACGCTTGAAAGCAATTAAGTGAGGTAATCCAACAAATGTATTACTAAAGGGAAAGGATACATGTTGGCTTATGACTTCACACAATTACATAATAAACATTAACCATCGGATACAATCAAGGTCCAAACTGGAACCAAAAATAAAAAAGAACCCCAAATCACAAAGGTCCCGATCAATGGGCTCCACTCTTGATCAACTAGAGCAAACAACACAAAGGAAGATCTTCAAGCTCCTCCTTGAGCTTGGTTGCGTCTGCTTTCTAACATAGGCCCAAACGGTTTTGGAAGTATCGGTGAGCCCGGGACTCCAATCCCATTACCATGGGTATCAAGACTAAAAGCAATGGGAAAGGAAGGGGTAAAGTGGTGAGGTTGCAGGGCTAAGCATGATATGTGGCTAACATCAAAATGAGGCGAGAAAGAACAAAGCGGAGCATCGTGAAGCTAGCAATGATCAAAGGTGATCCGAACACCACTTCGTCAAACATAACACAAAAACCGTTTACTTCCGGACTCCCCGGAAAGAGACCATCCGACTACACTCGGTTGATGGTTTTTAATTGGATCGTGTAAGTTTTACCGGACATTAAAAATTCCCATCGCCACATAACGAGCACGGCTCGAAAGTTTATACCTGCGGGGTGTCCCAACAAGCCCATGACAAGCTCTGCGATCATCGAAGGAATAGACCTTCACCGGAAGACCCGTCGGTCTGGAATCCGGTACATCAAGACATTTCGACAATGGTAAAACAAGACCAAAAAGCCCGTCCCCGACAATCCGATAGGAGCTGCATATCTCGTTCTGAGGCACCGGATAAGCGAAGCGTCTGAGAACCGTAACCCGTTGCCAAGGGATGGTCCCCGCGTGCTCTAGTTTGGAACAACCAGACAAGCAGCGGCGGGGGCTATAAAAAGATGACCCTCGAGGGCGACTCCCAAGGGAAAATAGGTGGTGGTGAGGCAAATGGTAAAAGTCAATGTTGGGCCTTCTTTGGACAAGTTTTATTCAAAATTCGGGGTCCCATAAATCACCCGACGCGTAAGGGCAAAAATCCGGGAACATAACACGGTATGGGGAAACTAGAGGGGAAAGTGGAACAAAACACGGGCATAAGGCCGAGTTCCACCCTTTACCAAGTATATAGATGCATTAATAATATAAGAATATTGTGATATCCCAACATAAACCTTCCACCATGGAGAAATCTTCAACTTCACCAAAGCACTATAAGAGGGCTAAAAGCGGTAACAAGCCAAACAACGGTTTGCATAGGAAGGTGTCAAAGGTTAGGGGTTCATGGCAATATGGGATGGCGGACGGGTAATAGGTAGCCGCATAGCGAAAAACGAGGCAACTAGCATAGCAATGATAGTAGTGAGATCGGGGTAGCGGTCATCTTGCGAAATCCCCAAGGAAGAAACGAGTCCATGAAGAAGATGAGCGGATGAAGCCAACCAATCGTGAGCGAGCGAATCCTCCGATCTCAGCAAGCAGGAACTATCGAGAAGAAGCACACAACATAGTAAACACACCACACATGAACAAGACATGATGCACAACAAGCATGATGCATGACCAAGCTACATGAAGCTACTCATGGCAAAAGATGATGCAAACAAGACACCTCAAGGCAAGTTTAAATGAAGTAGGAACAACATATAACAATTAGTAAGTCCTCATATCAAATTTCAAATTGGTCCAGAACTGAATAAACCTTATGTTCAAGTTGTTAAACAGCAAGTTAAAATGCACCAAGAGATCTACGAAATTCTAGTCAAGTTACATATAAAGTTCATTAGATTTGGACTACGGTCTAAAGATATAGCAAAAAAGTTAAACATGGCATTGATGCAAAATGCACCCAAACATCAAGCAAACACACCAAAACAAGGATGCAACATGATAATATGAAACTACATGCAAAACAAGCAAGTTTCATATAGAGCACACTCAAAAGCGACAGCGGTTCAACACCCACACTATACAAGTCATAGACAATCATCCAAAAACAACTAGGCATCTTGCAAGCATCAAAACAACATGCTACAACCCCAACATAATAACAAAAGGCATGGGATGAAGTACCTAAAGTAACAAAACAAAAACGGCTATCTCCGAAATCACTAGAACATGCTCAAAAGACATGGAGATATTGCAAGTAATAACAATTTGGACTTTAAGGAAATAACATCGGTTGCAATGTTTAGAGCTATCAAACAACATGTTACAGGAACTTATCATGGCAAACAAAGGCATGGCATGATTCTACTAAAGCAATATCAAAGTCCTTCACCATAAGCCAAAAGGCATAAAAATGATGGCACCCATGTAAACATGGCAAGTTTATTCGATTTAAACATGGGGGAACAAATTAGTAGGCATGTTTGAGCTCGAAACCTCACTACAAAGCAATACATGGCATGGCAAGGCAACCAACAGCAAAAGGCATGTTTATGAAGCTAAGCATGGAAACAAGTTCATAGCATCGGATCAACTACGACCCGTGAAATTGACTCTCATGCAAACAATGGGAAACATTTTCAAGCAACTTTGGGCAAAAATGAAATGTTCCAGCAGGCTATAATTTCAACCAAGGGCATAATGGATAGAGCAGACATGTATATCAAAACATGTTTATAGAGCATCTCCAGATTATGCATAGATTGATTAGTGGAAGCATGTTAACATGGCATCAAAATATAAGAATCTGCGGAAAACAACAACACAACTACCCTACTTTACAAGCCATGCACTCAGCACACAACTCACAAAAATACAAGGTCAACACCTCTGGAAAGATGGCATGCAAGTCCAACATTCATGTGAGCTCATACTCATAGGATGCACACATAAATCATGGCAAAAATGACAAAAACTCGAGTGGTAAGATTCTGAAACTAACGATCTGAAGCCTTCTTCAACAGCATTTGGGCATCAAGATGACCTCAAATGCAAATGATGCAATGGAATGAAATGATGTACTCGTCGAGGCGAAAATTTGACATATTATCGGAAAAAGACTCGGATCGAAGATGTGATGCAATGAAAATGGCATGAAAATAAGAAATCGGGACTTAGGCATTTTGGGGACAACCTTAGGGAACCCGGGTTTTTCGATGCAGCGGAGATGCTTTCGGGAGTTTTTGGTGGCATTTGGAGGCCGGGAAAAGCGGATCGGCGGATCTCGCGGATCCGGCCGGATCAGGCAAAGGAGGCGCCGGCTCGCCCGGGCTTCAAGGGCCTTGGGGGCCCCCTCCGGCGGGCAGCCTTAAGCGGCGAGGAAAAACGGCAGGCGGCGGAAAAGGCCGGCGTAGCCCCGCTTCCCGGGGCAGCGGCGCCCTTTGGGGCCGGGGCTGGGGCCTTGGGGGCGGGGCAGCCGGAAATGGCAAAGGCAAAACCTTCCGGGAAAAGGTGGCGCAAGTGGGGAAGCGGCCCGTGGCGGGGTAACGGGGCGGCCGCGGGCAGCAAAGGCCAGCGCCCGTGTTACGTTGGGGCGGGGGGCGGGGTCGCCCCAAAGGAATTCCACGGAGGGGCGGCCTTTGGGGAAGGCAGGGTTTGTGTTAAAAGGGGGGCACAATTTTGGGAGGGGGGGACAAATGGGGGCGGTTTTCCCCGACGTATGAGGAAAGGTGGAGGGGTTCTGGGGGGCCACTTTAAGGGTGGGGCTAAACCAAAGAGGGCGGTTCGGAACGTTGGGTATAACGACCCCAAAAGGAAATTGAGGGGGTTCGGGCTTGCCACTTTGGAAGGTTTCCCTAAAAAAGGGGGAGGCTCTCCGGTTAAACGGTAAGGGGAAAAGGCTCAATGGGGCGAACAGACAAAAGGGTACGTGCTATAAAAGCAAATTGACAAAATCCCAAAAAGAAATACGGCAAGGAAAAGCGGGGGACATGGCCCGAATCAGGGGGTTTGGGGGCTCGTCTTGGGAGGGACTGGGTATCCCAAATGAGAATCCCCACATATACTTTGTTTTCAAAGGGTGGCGGCACCCCCGGGACTGGAAAGACCCAAAAGGCCCCAAAGGCGCAAGATCCGGGGGTCTTAAGGTGTTGGGTGAAGGTGGGACCGGGTAATCCCAATGCCTCAACCCACATAAGCCTCAAACCCTTTTCCAATTGTGGCGAAATCAAAGGGGACTCCGGGAAACCCTTTCCCTTTTCGTAAATTTTTGGATTTAAAAGGTTTGGAACTCGCAACACGTAATAAATTTATTTTGGGAGCGATTGCTATTTACCTCAGACCCCTTTTTGTTTTGCCCCCTTTTGGAACGTGGGGAGGTCATTGAAAAACGCCTAATTAGCGGCCCTCCCTTTTAAGTTGTTGAGAGGATATAGCTCAAAGCTTTTGTAAATTTAACCTTTTTTTAAGTTTGCTTGTAAATCTTATTGAAACCCCTTTTCCCTTTATTTTTTCCCCGGCCTTTTAGGAACCTTCCTTTTTGAGAAAAAAAAGAAAAATTATGGGCCTTAAACTTTTTTCGGGGTTCTTAAAAGTGTGGTAACATCAAAATAAAGCAAAATTGCAAATTGGGCACAGAATTACATTTGCAAAAGGAAAAGAAAAACTTGTCAATTTCTTCCCTTACCCCAGAAAACTTTGGGCCAATTTCCTTTCTGAAGAAAAAAAGAGGGAAAATAGTTTAGGAGGCCTTCCCCACCAATTTTGGCGGGGGAAAGGGGAACAAAGTGTTCAAAGGATTAACCCATTGCCCAAAAAACCTTTGAATGACAGTGTCGGGGCTTTGAAATCTTTAAGGCAAGTCATCCGGCTTTGTCAATCATCAAAGGGAGACTTTAAAGGGGTTCTGAGGCCGTAAAGGCCCTATAACTACGAAAAGGTGTTGCGGGGCCTCGATTTGGCCTCTTACACCAAAAACCCCGGAGCCCTGTATTCTTTCCCCCCGGGAAAAGGGGGCCCCCACTTGCCCCTTCCCACTTTGTTCTGGGGAAAGCGGCGAAAACCCGCGCCTCTTGGGCCGCATAATGCGGCTTGAAGCATGCCTTTATTAATGTCCTTTTAGGGTCGGAGCAAAAATCGCAAAACTTTTTTCTTTGCCCTTCCCCTTCATTCCCATTTGGAACTTTCGACGACGTATCGATTCGGGGGGGGAATGGGCCCAAGGGAAAAGGCGGGAAAAGGGTGGGGTGCTTGGTTGGGTTTGCTTGGAATGGAACTATACGCTTCACACTTAGTTACTTGTCGATTGCATCTGGTGGGTAGGCGGCCAAAAAACCTTCGGAATGCTTTGCGGCAAGTTCTCTTCTTGCCATTGTGGTAGCCACATATGCCTCCATGTATCTCCACCAATAGCTTTTGTTCGTCTTCCGGGAATACACTTCAATTTCACACGTTGAGTCTTCTTACATGCGATTGCATCGTTGACAAACTGGTACATACTTTTTGCGGGCTACTCTTTCCGCTTCTTCTTGCTCTTGGGAAGTTCTCTTGCACGAAGAAGCGGACAATCTCTTGCCCATCTTTGAGCTTGCGGCTCGACAACAAGGACTAAAGGCACATATCTTTGCGGGAACATCCGCTTCTCTGGCGAAACCTGCGGCTCAGCGGGCTTGATGTTCCCGCAAGCTCGAACAAAACTTGTCGGGGCGTGCTTCAGGGAACAAACCCTAGGGCTTGCGAGGCGGCTGCTCCTCGGCACCCTTAGTGTTGATCTTGGGGACCTTCTTGGCGGCCGGGGAGCTCTGCGGAAAGTCGTCACCACAAATCAACTTCCTCTTCTTGCTCTTCCGATTGATGGTGTTCGACGGTTGAGTCGGTTTAAGCACAAAGATCCCGGGTTCCACAGGTAACTTAAGTCGGCGCTGCCGCAGCCAAGCCAATGTCATTACGAGCTCTTGGAACATGTTCCATCGTATGCCATCAAAGTGTTCTTCTAACTTCTCACTTCATCAGCGTAAGCCTCCATCAGCGGACTCGATAATTCTTCTTCACTTGGCGATGACAAGCTCAGTCACCCCGATAATGAGCTTCTTGATCCCAAGGTGCCTTTCCGATCTGAGACCGGCAAGCAAACCTTCATACTCTGCGTATTGTTGTTGCTTGCTCCATGGGAAAGTGCATCTAGACTACGTACTTGGGTGCTCTCCGGTGGGTCTGACAATGCTGCCTTGCACGGCGCCTTGCGGCGAAGGCACCATCAAGTACATCACCACTCTTTGCTTGCTTCCTTGGCGGGGATGCTCGTTTCTAAATTTCTTCATCGGTGTTGGCGTCCACTCGCTATGAATTCGCCAATGCTCTGCTCTGGATAGTTGAAGTGCTCTCAAACTTGAGGCCAAAGCAGCAGTTCCGTGCCCCTTTCGACAATCCTGTGTTGCTTTTGGATTCTGCGGTATCCTCTTACGGAAAGCAGTGAACTGTGATCTCATGTGCTTGGAGGTAATGGGCAGCTTTCTCGAGGCCATGAGAAGGCGAAAAAGCAATTTGCACACTAGAGTACCTCGATCTAGCCCCCTGCGAAGGGGCCGACAAAATGGGGGCGTTGCACCATTCTATGCACCTCCTCACCGCTGCGGAGATCCATCTTTAGGGACCAGATCTTGCGGTGAAGCCCCCTTTCGTCATTTGGGCGCTCTGCCGTGGTTTACGGCTCATCATCCGCCTCCTCTCCGCTACTAAGCAGCACTACCACTTGATTGGTTGCCGCTATATCTGACAACTTCTCTTGTGGCTTAGGTGCGACAAGTGTTGGAGTGGAGGGCGGTATCTCTTTAAGTCTGCGGCGCAGCCTCCGCCTCCGAGTCCATTTCATTGGACCTGCCTTTTTCAATATTTTGAAAAAGCGGCAGCCTTCAACAGAACCTAGATAAACCTCTAAAGCAACCGCATACCGGCAAGTCTTGTATATCCTTGGCGCTTTGGTGCTTCAATCGCTCAATGGCTTTGATCTTGTCGGGATTGGCTTCAATTCCCGTGAGACCACGAAGAACCGAGAAGCTTGCGGAGGGACTCAAACACACTTCTCGGGGTTAAGCTTGAGGTTGATCTTGCAGATTTGCAAGGTTTCGTCTAAATCTTGAATCGAGTTGCCTTGTCCTTGCTCTTGACCACTATGTCATCCATGTAAGCTTCTACATTTACTGTATTTGTGGCTCAAAAGCGTCATGGACTACTCTTGCAAATGTTGAACCGGCATTCTTTAATCCAAAAGGCATCCGTACAAAACAATATGTGCCACATGGAGTCATGAATGCGGTCTTCTCCTCATCTTCTTACGCCATGAAGATCGATGGTATCCGAATATCGTCAAGAAATGAAAGCAAATCACATCCGGCCGTGGAGTCAACAATCTGGTCAATCGGCGGCAAGGAAAATGGGTCTTTGGGACAAGCTTTATTAGCATCGGTAAAGTTGATACAAAGCCTCCATTTCCTGTTGCCTTCGCGCGACTACGAGATTGGTTAACCACGTGGATGGAGCACTCCTCGACAAGGCTGCTGCTTCCTTCTTGATTTCTTCTGCGATGAATTCTTGGCGCTCCGCTTGCTTCGACCTTCCAGCGGGCGCGCGTGAGGACATCTGGCAAGATGGTGATCGATTACTTTCACAGGAACACGGGGATGTCGGGGTTGCCCAAAAGGCGTCGATGTTAGCCGGAAAGCAATGGCGCCTTTCCTATTTAGGGTGAAGTGGCCGATGGTGAAGGTACCACATGCCGTCCTCATGGCGGACACCTTCTTGGCCTCTGGTGGAGCTGCCATTGTCTTCTTACACTTGCGGTGGAGCTCGATGGTGCGTCCTCGACTATAGCGCACACTCGAAGAGTGCGCTTGCGGAGTGGGCATCGGAACTCTTCGGGCGTGGTGTTCTTCCCCGGGAGCTGTGACAAGTGACTTGCGATCTGTTGCGGTCTTGCTTCCGGTAGATTTATCGCAGATAAGAGCATCCTTCTTGTCGCCGAGGGCGAGATGACCTTATCGGCTGGCATCTTGCATGTTGTATGCATAGTGAGAGGCTGCCATGAATTTGGCGAGTCTTGGGGGAGTATCCCATTGAAGGAATGGAAAGTCACAACGTCAAAAGTGACCCTCTCGATCCAAGTTCAACTTGCTGCCAAATGTCACACGCGTGATCTTTCCCTTGACGCTCCTTCCGGATTGATTCCTTGGAATGTGCGGTATCTTGAGCTTCATTGTCGAGGGATCTGGGTTTAAGGTCTGGAGGAGATCGAGTTCAAGCCGGCTCCGCCGTCAACTAGCATCTTAGTGACCTTGAGGTTGCGGATAGTTGGTGAAACCAACATCGGCAAGCACCGGCTACGATTATCAATCGGGTGTCCTCAATATAAAGATGATAAGCGTCTTGGACCATTTCGAAGGCTTGCGTGACTCGGCGGGTGGTTACGGCGCATTGACTTCCCACTTGCTTGGTGGCGGTGTGAAGTATCTGAAGAAGCTCCCGTCAGCGCCAGGACCTCGTGGCTTACGAATTCCTGCTCATCGGCCTCGTCATCATCCATGTCTTCATCTTCATCGTCATCTTCATCCTTTGCGCGGCGGGAATGCCTCCTTCCGCTGCCTTGCCCCTTGGCGTCCTCCTCGGCGGGCGTTTCTTGCGGATCCTCCGGCACCTTCTTGGGCTTTCTCCTTGTCGCGTCGCTCTACTCGGCCTTTTTTGCCGACAAGGCTTGACCTTCTTGCAGCTCGGAGGTCATGGCCCTTAGTGCGGTGGATCTTGCGTCTTGCTTGTTGGTCTTTGTCCTTGCCGGCCATCGCCTCCCTCGGAGCTACCAGCTTTGGCTTTCTTGGCCACCTCCGTTGCGGATTGCTCGGACCTAGCACATCTTGCCTCTCTTCCTCCTGTTGTTCCCTTGGTTTTTCTTTTGCAGGGCCATCCTCCTTCAGATCCTCCTTACCTGTATTCTCTCGGGAGTTTCCTCCCTTCCTCAACTGCACACTTATCCGGCGGGGCATATAGCTCCAGCGTCTACGATCTTGCACATTGCCATCTCCTCCGCATCTGCAGTTCGCGATACGATGGAGCATCTGATGACTGGCGGGTGGACATCGGATATTGTGTTGTCAATTTGAATCTCGAATGAACTTGCAGGTGGGATCGAAAGTATGTCTAGAGGGGTGATTAGACTACTTGACAATATAAAATTTAGCCTTTTGATTAAGACAAGTTTTGGCAAGTTCACAATGATGATCAAGTCAAGTATCACCCTAACATGCAATTCTAGAGTATTGGCGCGGAAAGTAAATTGCACATGTAGTAAAAGAGGTGGAGACAAGCATAATTTGGAACACGGAATTTTCTCGTGGTTCCGATAGGTGGTGCTTCGTCAATCACGTTGATGGAGACTTCAACCCACGGAGGTAGCAGTGCGAGAGTCCACGGAGGCTCCACCCGAAGGGTCCACGAAGAAGCAACCTTGTCTATGCCATCATGGCATCGCCCAGGAGGACTAGCCTTACTGGGGTAGATCTTCACGAGTAAGCGATCTCCTTGCCCTACAAACTTCTTGGTTCAACTCCACATCTCGTGGGCTCCCAAGCGACACCTAACCAATCTAGGAGGCACCACCCTCCAAAAGGTAATAGATGGTGTTGGTGATGATGAACTCCTTGCTCTTGTGCTTCAAATGATAATCTCCCCAACACTCAACTCTCCTCACGTTTGGCTGTGGTGGAAGAAAGGATTGAGTGGAAAGCAACTTGGGAAGGCTAGAGATCAAGCTTCATATGGTGGGAGTGGAGCAACTTGATCTCAACACAAGGGTAGGTAGTTTTCTTCTCGAGAAATGTAAGGTAGGAGTGGTAGTTCTTTCGATGGCTCTCTCCACGAATGAAGAGGGGGTGGAGGGGTATTTATAGCCTCCACAAAAATCAACCGTTAACACATTTGACCAATCTTGGTGGGACCGAAGTTGACAACTCGGTGGGACCGAAAGTTCAAAACATGTGAGCGTTGGGATTTTGGTGGGACCGAAAATACAATCTCGGTGGTCCGATTCTTCAAAGACTAGGGTTTGCCAATCTCGGTGGGACCGACTTTATCATCTCGGTGACACCGATTTGATGTGAAGTTCTGAAGCTTGGACACTAGTTTGGTGAGACCGAGTTGGAATCGGAAAATCCGAAATATCTAGGGTTTGGCTTTGTGGCTGAGGTGGTTCATCTCGGTGTGGTGAGTTTAGGAAATCGGTGGGACCGAGATTACTTATGAGTGTATATTGGAATGAAAGATTCGATGGTTTGGGAGATGTATCACTAAGCACTTTGAGCAACGGATCATTAACATAACCTCATCCCTTTTAATAGTATTGGCTTTCCTATAGACTCAATGTGATCTTGGATCACTAAACCAAAAATGGAGTCTTGAGCTTTTGCCAATGCTTGCCTTAGCATTTTGAGGGTCCACTTCTTGATCATTGCCATACCCATATCACTGAACTTTCGAAATGATTCTCAAGAAACTATTAGTTCAATGATATATATGTTGTTATTAATTACCAAAACCACCGGGGATTAGTTGCACTTTCAATCTCCCCTTTTTGGTAATTGATGACAACATATAGATCAAACTTCGACAAAGGATATAATCAATGAATAATATAATAAGCTTTGAGAAGTATGTGATAACAAAGCTCCCCTAAATTTGTGCATTATTTAAGATTTGCGTTTGAATGCAAATGCCAATCGATTAGGATCATGGGTCACTCTTCCATGTCACATACATCTTGGTGGGCGCACAAAATGATAAGAATGAATAGCATGCACCCAATCACCAAGACATGAGTAAATGATCATACAAGATATGAATAGCATATGATAAGCATTAAGCACACATTAAGGCATAAATGCGATCAAGCACTCATCAAAGTAAGAACAAGCGTAGTATCAAACACACGGAATGTCTCGAAAATCTCAAAAAGACCGCAAATGAGCGAAAGAGCAAAGCGAGCACTCTCTCTCTCGAAGTCCTATGATCTATACAATTTCTCCCCTTTGGCAACAAGTTACCAAAAGTTGAAAGTATAGAGCTAAGCGTCCTTGGGACTCTGGCGGCTCTATGCAGGTTGATGGAGTTGAGATGGCTGCATCTGCAAGGCTTGAGCTCATGTCGTGGAGGTGGAGGTGGTCACTCGAGCTGGAGCTGGGCCGATGGAGCTGTGGGAGTCTTGAGGCTGTAGTCTGGTGTCTATCCTTTGGAATAGCGTGATCGGGGTCTTGTGAGGAGCGGGCAGGCTGTTCATAATCATCTGGACTAGGTCATCTGCATCTCCTTCATGAACTCTTCCTTCTCCTCTTTGCTTCCTCGATATCTGCCTCAAGCTTGTTGTGATGACTTGCACTTGATCGACTTGACATCGAGCATGGATCTTGTCTTCAACAATCCTCTCAAGACTCTCTGAGGCTACATCTTGGCAGGCGTTGTTCAATCCTCTGGGTAGCTTCAAGGGCTGCTCTCCAACACTCTTGGGTTTAGGCTGCTGCTGCTGCTACTTCCTTCTCACTTTAGCTTTCTTGGCACCGTCTTTGCTTGACCTTCAGAGGCGTTGGGTCCTCCTCATCCATCACAACTTCATTGTCCTCATGCTCGGGCTGCGATGGCAAGTGTGGTCTATCCAACAAGTAGGTGCCCGTGCCAAACTTGGCATTAATAAGCATCTGAATGTGCGGGGCAAATCCACGACCTCTTCAGTGCTGCTGCAGGTCCTCTTGATAGTCTCAACTATCGGGTCCATCACCTTGAAAAGTGCCTTCGATCAAGTATATGCAGCATGTTGATAGAATACCCTCGATCATGCGATGATCTCGGACTTGGGCATCAAGGTATGCCTCGAATTGTGTTTGTGGTAGGGAGACCTGCGGAGATGATACTGTGAGCGAGCTTCAGATTTCCACAACCTTAGTGGTACCTCATTGTACATGTTCTTCATAGACTCATGGTTTTCTTGGGAATTCCATAGACATCAACATCATCCTCTCTCTGCCTTTGGAGCATTCAGCAGTCTGCCCATTCTTCTGATGAAGAGAACCTTTGGCCTTGATCATCCATGTGATCTTACCATCCGGGATAGAAATGAGGCATGGCATAGAATTGCATGATCATCTCATCATACCAATCGCGACCGACCAACAAACTCACAACACCACATGCGTAAAGCTCTCATGCACATGTGGAAAGAAGTCTCGTGCTCTTCACTATAAATATATGCCCAGTCAACATATCTAGTATACGCAACAATGGGCTTCTTGTCCATAACCGATCTCATAGAAATCCTCTTGCTCTCAGGTGTGGAACCTTGGGTCGGCAGTCCTTCTCCTCACGGCATATGGATCAGCTTGTCTCCATAGCTAGAGACCTCTGTCCTTTCTTTCCTTCATGTTTTCAGCTCGAGGATGAGCATCATTGTGAATTGGCGGTTTAGCGGAGTTTCGTATCTGGTGCCTCATCATCGACTCATTGGTGGCACATTGTCTTTCTTCTTCTCTGAAGCTGGAATGTTCTGACAGTTTTCTTGGGCTTGGCGCGAGGCTTGGCTGAGCTGCCTTTCTTTGGAGCGAGATGGCTTGGATTTAGAAGGGCTCCTACCTGATGGCATCGCCCATGAACTTAGGCCGAGGAGGAGGCTGGGGTGCTTCTTCATCCTCATCATCTGCTTGCATCATGCACAATCCTTTTCCTCTTGGAAGTTTTCTTCACTTTGCTCGAAGTTTCTTCTTCCATACTCAGCTTCTTAGCAGATGGACTTCTTCACTTCTTGGTGCCTTTCTTGGTTTCTGCCCTTGAAGCTCTTTGGCAACAACTTTCCTCTTTCGCTTGGAGAGATCTCTTCCTCGGCTATGAAATCGAGAATCTTCTTCATCGAAATTCTTCTTCTTCGGCCCTTGTGGCGGAGGCAAACCACTTGGTGTGCTCCTTTCACCATCATCTGAAAAATGCTGGCCTCGGGACTAGTGCCTGCCTCTGGAATTTCAGCAATTGGAGATTCGGACCTGTTACGGCTGTCTGGCATCGACATGGTGACAACTTTGTGAATAGATTAGGTGTAGGCGAGAATAGAAGAGTTATCACAAAGCTGGAAGATTTTGCAAAAAAATGAGTTCAAATTTCAGTTTTAGGTTTTCACGAGAATGCATTTCGGTCGGACCGAGTCTAAAATTCGGTGAATCCGAAGTGTTCAAACAGAACCATTCACGCCACTTTCGGTTGGACGAAATGGGTTTGATCTTCCGAAAACACTAGGGTTTCACTAAATCCTCATTTGATCGCACCGATTTGCACAACTTCGGTTGGACGAAAAGTCGATCTCAATGGCGAGGCCAAATCGGTCATCGAGAATGTAGAATCGGTCTCACCGAGATGTGTTGTGAAACCTAACCCTAAAACTTTCCTCGAATTTCGTTCTAACGAACTAATCTGGTGTATGGAAGATCTCAAGCGTGGCAAGGCGCTAAGCAAACAAATCGTGCAATGAATCGGAGATGGGAACACGAGGGTGAAACTCACCCTAACTTGGTGGAGTTCCTCTCTGGCGGCAGCCTTGGGAAGAATGTCCGTTGGCGGCGGAGACGCTGCGGCGCCTGAGCGGCAACGGAGGCGATCCGAGACCGAGCGGCAGCGACAAAGGTTTAGGCGGCGTTTTGAAGAAGGAATCAGCGCGCTGCCCTCGGATATATATACCCTTTAGCTGTCGGTGGGACGAGTTGTAAAACTTCGGTGGCAAGAGATGGAAACTATGACGATTACACACTTGATCACGCCGAAAAGTACAACTCGGTTTCACGAGGTGAAAACCTAGATCAATCCGATGCTTTGGTGCATCAGGAGTTGAGTGGGTTGTCGACCGAAAATACTTAGAAGGTTTTGGAAGTTTAGCCTTAGGCGGATCGGTGGCTCAGTGCTCCTCACTCGGTGTGTCAAAAAAGACTTGTTCAAAGTTTGTGATATAAGCATGAATAGAATTTGAGACAAGAAAGCATAGATAGCTAGGGGAGGAACTTAGGCATTCTTGTCCATCCATTTGGTCAGAAAAATCCAAAAGACCAAAGCAACAAATGGATGTCCTTGAATGGATAAAATTATGCATCCAACATGCTCACACAATAAGATAGCAAATGAAATATGTGTCAAGCATGCACAAACAAAACACTAGCTACTATCACACAATTAGTCGATGACTGGGTCATCTATATATGAGTATATTGACTTAGGAGTCAAATGAGAACATTTGATCATAGGTCATACTCATCGTTTAAGCACAAGTGGGGTTACCACTTTTCATAAAAGCATTGATGTGTTCACATCATTTGAAGATGCTTTAGCTCAATTCTTTAGAGCAAAGCTCCCCTTGATGTGAGAACCCTTTCAAAGGGTCAAACTAACCTTGGGTTGTCGTAGAAGACTTCATGTAGATGTTGAAGATGTGGATGCTCAATGTTGATGAAGATCATCAAGAGTTGGGAGCAATCCTTTGGATTCGGCACTTTCAATACCTACATGGGTTAGTCCCACAAGGAACAAACAAGGATATCCATGGACATAGATTGAAGTACACAATAGATGATGTCCATGAAAGCAATGATTACCTTGTCCCTTGACTTACCAACAAGAGGGTTTGTGACTCCATGAACTAGTGCAAGATGTGGAAGTTGATTGCACAAGTTCTTGCGAAATGAATGTGAGTGAAGTATGTTGGCGGAGTCACCCTCAAGAACTCTCTAGTTCTTCTTCTTGGGATCCACATCATCTTGATGGGAATCCTTGGGGTTGTAGTTGAGCTTGGCGAAGTAGAACTTGGCGTTTCCTTGGGAACCCACTTGACCATGGCTTTAGGTGCTTCAATAAATGCATCAATCTCCTCTTAAAGCTTGTCCTTGCCTTTTAGCTTGTGGTCTTGTGGTGGAAGATCATCTTGAGCTTGTTCCACATTGGAGGAAGTAGGATCATACTTCTCCTTTTGAGAAACAAACTTTGGAGTGGGATATTGACCTTCTTCCCATTCAACACCCTCGGCGTTAAACTTTTGCTCAAAACCAATTCCTTGATTCTTAGGTGCCTTCCTTGCTTGCGAACAATTTCCTCAAAGTTCTTGCTTCAGCAAGGCTCTTGTGAACACCTTTCTCTATAATCCCTTTCAATAAACTATTTTCTTGCTCAAGTGTAACTTGGCTTGAAACATTGTTAGTGGAATCAAGAGAACTACTAGGAGTAACAACATTGGATTTAGCATGGTTATTGTTACTACTAGATGAAGAATTTTTCTTAAGCTTGTCATGCTTAGTTTTAATAGGTGGCAAGAAATTAGACAAGAGAAGTCGTTTGGCAAGATATGAAGAACTCTTCTTTCGAAGATCGTCATTGATAGCTTTTAGGAACTCATGTTCTTTCTCTAGATTGAGCTTCTCGAAGCGTAGCTTCTCATGAGATCTTAGGAGCTCTCTATGATCTTCTTGAGTTGTTTCATGAGCTAACTTAAGAGTGTTTAGTTCTTTAGTTAGGCGCTCAATCTCCTTCATAGCATTGTCATTCGACTCTTCTGACTATAAAGACTACTAGCATGTTCATCATTACTAGGCTCACTAGATTTGTCATGTAAAAGCTCATCTTCACCAAGCAAGTCATCCTCATCACTATCAAAGTCAATGAATTCAGGGTGTGTGATACCTTGGGGCCTGTGGCCATGAGGCATCTTCAATTCCCTCATTTGGTGAATCAAATATGTCATAGGAGTTGGAGTTGGAGGACACGAAGCAGTGACCGGAAACACCTTCATCTTGACTATATTAGGAGTTGGAGTATTATGCTTCTTTTGGAGTGTTTGGCCGAGTCGGACCCGGAACACCCATTCCTCCATGAGGCTTGATGTTTTCTTCTTGTGCAGCTCCTTGATGGCTTGTCTTTCCTCTCCGAATCCTTGCTTCTCAAGAGAGGATCTTCGTTCCTGCTTGATCATCTCTACTTCTTCTCTCTTTCGGGTGACTCTTCTCTTGAGCTTCTTCTTCTTGGAATTCTTCTCTTTTCTTGTGGGGAGTCGAACACTCATTTGAGTAGTGTAAGGGTCTTCCACAATTATAGCTTGATTTGATCCACGACTTGAAGATCTCTTTTCATCATATGATCTAGACTTTGAGCTTCTTTCCTTGCTTCTACTCTTGTAGAATTTGTTGAAGTTCTTCACCATTAGAGCTTATCTCTTCATTGGAAACTAGCTTCTCACTTGAGGTTGTGGGAGCATCACTTGTAGCTTTATGAGCACCACTTGACTTGTTGTGAAGCTCTTCCTTATCTTTAAGTGTCATCTCATGACAGCAATTCTTCCAATGACTTTGGTTGACTTGAGATTCTTGTAGTTTGGCATCATTTTGGATCAAAGTGCACACGTTGTCATACTTTCCATCCCAAACTCGAGAATCTTCTTGATGATGAATCGATTACGTCATTTCTTCGCTTCCTAAGCGGCGATCTCATTTTGTGATGAGAGCAAGCCTAGAGTACATTCAGTGACTCCTTCACCTTCCTTCATCTTGAACTTGTCAAGTTGACCTTGAAGAACATCTAGCTTTGATTCCTTCACGGACTCGGTACCTTCGTGCATTTCGACCAAAAGTATCCCAAATCTCTTTTGCATTCTCAAGGCGGCTGATTTTGTTGAACTCCTCGGGACACAAGGCATTGAAGAGAATGTCACAAGCTGAGCATTGTTTTTGCAACATCCACTTGAATTCATCATGTGTAACTTCACGATCAGGAACTTTTCCTTCCTCGAAGAATTCACCTTGCAAGCCAACACAAATAGTGCCCCATCTTGGCTGAGTTATATCCAGAATATGCATTTTCATTTTATGCTTCCAACTAGCAAAGTTTGAACCATCAAGTAAGGACCTCTCGAAAATTACCCTCACTAGGCATATACTCTCTAGGTTGTGAAACCAAGCTTATGGAGTCAATGCAATGGAAACCAATAAAATGGAGACCAAAGCTACAGTACCACTTGCAGGATCGAAAGTATGTCTAGAGGGGGTGATTAGACTGCTTGACAATATAAAAATTCAGCCTTTTGATTAAGACAAGTTTTGGCGATTTCACAATGATGATCAAGTCAAGTATCACCCTACACATACAATTCTAGAGTATTAGCAGCGGAAAAGTAAATTGCACATGTAGTAAAGAGGTGGAGAAAAGCAACGCGCAATTTGGAGACATAGAGATTTTTCTCGTGGTTCGGAAATAGGTGGTCTTCTCGTCGATCCACGTTGATGGAGACTTCAACCCCACGGAAGTAGCAGCGACGAGAGTCCACGGAGGCTCCACCCACGAAGGGTCCACGAAGAAGCAACCTTGTCTATGCCATCATGGCATCGCCCTGAGGAGGACTAGCCTTACTGGGGTAGATCTTCACGAAGTAAGCGATCTCCTTGCCCTTACAAACTTCTTGGTTCAACTCCACATCTTGTGGAGGCTCCCCAGCGACACCTAACCAATCTAGGAGGCACCACCCTCCAAAAGGTAATAGATGGTGTTGATGATGATGAACTCCTTGCTCTTGTGCTTCAAATGATAATCTCCTAACACTCAACTCTCCTCAACTGATTTGGGTGTGGTGGAAGAAAGGATTGAGTGGAAAGCAACTTGGGAAGGCTAGAAATCAAGTTTCATATGGTGGGAGTGAAACAGCAGATCTCAACACAAGGGTGAGTAGGTTTCTTCTCGGAAATGTAAGGTAGGAGTGGTAGTTCTTTCGATGGCTCTCTCCACGAATGAAGAGGGAGGTTGAGGGGTATTTATAGCCTCCACACAAAATCCATTGTTACACATTTGACCAATCTAGGTTGGGCAGAAGGTGACAACTTCGGTGAGACCGAAAGTTCAAATCTTGTGAGCGTTGGGATTTTGAGTGGACGAAGAAATACAATCTCAGTGAGTCGATTCTTCCAAAGACAAGGGTTTGCCAATCTCGGTGGGACCGACTTTATCATCTCGGTGACACCGATATGATAACGAGAGATTCTGAAGCTTGGCAACACTAGTTTGGGTGAGGCAGAGTTTGGAATCGGAAAATCCGAAAATTCTTAGGGTTTGGCTTTATGGCTTTGGTGGTTCATCTTGGTGTGGCTGAGTTTAGGAAATCGGTGGGGACAAGATTACTTATGAGTGTATGTTGAAATGAAAGATTGGCGATGGTTTGGGAGATGTATCACTAAGCACTTTGAGTGACGGATCATCATCACATAACCTCATCCCCTTTTAATAGTATTGGCTTTCCTATAGACTCAATGTGATCTTGGATCACTAAACCAAAAATGGAGTCTTGAGCTTTTTGCCAATGTTTTCCTTAGCATTTGAGGGTCCACTTCTTGGTCATTACCATACCCATATCACGAACTTTACTGGGAAATGATTCTCAAAAACTATTAGTTCAATGATATATATGTTGTTATTAATTACCAAAACCACAGGGATTAGTTGCACTTTCGTGAGGACTCTCCTTCCTTACAGGCGGCAGATGAAGTGCTCTCTTGGCCATGAGGCTTGTGGCGCTGTAAAAGCCGGACAAACTGATAGCATAAATTAACCAGGAGGATATGGAGTTGTCCGGCAATGCATGAGCCGAGAACGACATTGGGCTTTAGCACGCGAAGTAGTTGCAAGGATCTTGTCGTCCGCCCGGCACTTACGCGATGGTGTGATCTTTGAGAACTCGACGGATCGACTTGCCGTCGTACTTCTCTGGTACATCGGCAGAAATTCTTCGTCTTGGGCCTGGACTTGCAGCTCACGAGTGAGCAGGAGCAACCTACGCGTCGCAAGTCGCTGGTTCCTGGCGCATGCATATCGGCAATGAGGCCCAGAGCGCTAGTCCGATTGGCGCGCTTCTCTTGGCGCTTCGATCGATCTGGCGTCTTCTTCTGTCGTTCGTGAAGAACTTGGCTGATCGCGATGAGCTCGTGGATCGATGGCGGTGGATTATTTGTCGAGGTGGATCCGGAGTCGGCGATCTTAACCTTGGCGGGAGTGTCACGGTGGTTGCACCCCACGGTTTTATCGCCATCGGCTCGTGCACAGCAGTCTTACGCGGCTGCGATGTACTCGGCGCCGTGGAGTGTCGCCGTTAAGCGAAGCCAATGAGACTCGAATGGTAGCCCTCCATTACGTCGATCTTATCTGCCGTTGGAGGGTAATCCAAAGCGATTGAGCTCGACCAGCCCTGCTGGAGTCTTGATGGCGGCGAAGCGGTCGAGGCGGATATGCCGGACTTCAAGCTGGGTTTGAAGGGCGATATCCGTCGAGCGACCGTGTCTTGCTCGTGCCGCATGTTTAGCGCATCTTGTCTTGAGCACCCGAGATCCACCGGCTCGTTCTTGGTCAGCGAGCGTATGGTACCTGATACCATAGTTGTGTCGATCCCCGCCCTCTGGGATGGCGCGGTGCATCCGCAGACGCCGAGGTCTGCGCGGCCTTGTCCTTGAACTGGCAGCACCGTGAGCTCGCTCATCGGCGCCCGTTCTTCGCTGGCGTCTACCCACCACTGTTTGCTCGGTGGCGATGGGTTCGGCAGACGGAGCACCACCTCGAAGCCTTCTTCCGGTGGCATGTCGATGAAGAAGATGAAGATCTAGCTTCGTGTGAACACGGATCAGGTTCACACAACCTCGGCGCCCTACGGCGCACTAAAGATTTTGGGGAAAGGTGACCCACGAGCACCTATGGGACGGCGGACCAGGCCTTCGGTTGGCGGGGGAATCGCCGAAAGCGGATCGGCGAACAAGCAGCGATTACCCAACCGGAGCTCTCCGGAGATAATACTCCTCTCTGCATATGCAGTGTATTGAGTTCTTGCTCGAGGCGCCAAGTGCTCTGATACACAAGCTGCTCACGAGACCGGCGTGAGTGTTTTCGCCTTGAACCCCTCTCGTTGCGCATGGGCCTCCTTTTATATGCTCAAGGGGTCGCAGGCAGTGCCGCGTGAACAAGGGTAAAAATGGAAAAGGAGTTGCGGTTGGTACAACTACATGCGGTGTATCATACCTAACCACGGCGGCGGGGACAAGGCATTAAATGCCGTCTATATCGCCCAAGTAGTGCAGAAGGGGACCGTCGGAAGCCACCGCTTACTCGATGGCAATCTTGCTAAGCGTCGCTCGCCACCTCGCACCGGCCCAGCCTACCTGCCTGCCGCGCTGGAAGGTCCGGGCGACACGTTGGTGGATCTTGTTGCAGGCGTAGTGCAGTGGTAGCTTCGCAAAGCGCCATGCTGCTGATATTGTCTTGTCGCGTCTGGAAGCTTATCGCTCACCGGGTCTTGCGGGACCGTGGCAGCGTCGCTGACAAGTCCTGAATGCTGTGTTGGCCTTCGGCAAGCTCCTCTTGCGGGCCTTATCTCCTTGGTTTGAATACTTTGTTCTTGAATGGCTCCAAAGGAACTACGGAGGACCTTGGCGGTCACCGGCAAGCCTTGCCCGAGGTCGCATTGCCCGTGCACAAGTTAGGGATACTAGGTACCCTACTCTAGTACACCGCAGCGAGGCACCCTAGACACACCAAGTGTTCTCTTAGCGTGTGTAGTGCCCCCTCCACGATTACACACCTCGATCATATCATTTGTAGTGCTTAGGCTAAGCCTGCGCCGATGCATCATCATCATCGATCGCCATGCCGTCGTCTGTGGAACTCCTCTCGTCCTCAAGCTGGATCAAACACGAGGACTTCATCGAGCTGAGCGTGTGCTAAATCTTGGAGAGTGCCGTCGTTTGGTACATGGATCCGTTGGATCGCGAAGGCGTTGACTACATCAGCCGTGTTACTAAGAGCATCTCCAGCCGTTGGCCCCTCGGGCGCTAAAATCGCCTGAAGGTACCGCATCGCGGGACCGGGTACTCAGCCTCGAAAAGGCGAGCCGTCCTCGTGAAGATGGCGGGCGAAGCCATTCGCCGCCCGCGTCGCTGAGGCGCTCGGCCATGCTTTGCTGGGGGCGACAAGAGGAGAGGAAAGGAGAAATGGCTTGTGCGGTGGAGGCTCTATGTGTGTTCCGGCGCTAAGGTAAACTTATATAAGCGGGCGCGCATAGTATGCATAGCGCCGCCTTCGCGTGGCGAGGGGGCAGCGTCGTCCGATCTTCACTCGCCGCTGTGAGGCATCAATAGGCTGCGGCGTGCAGCTGTGATAACTGGCATTGATTCGCGCGAACGAGCGATGAGGACGACAAGCGGCAAGAAAAGGCAGTCGCTGGCAAGCCCGCATCTCTTCGCACAAAACAGTTTGCGGCCGGCCCCCCCTCCCGGTAGCGTCGGGTTGGGTTGGGTCCTTGGCGTAATTCGGCAGCCGGCAAAACTAGGCCCTTAGGGTAGCGAGTGGGCGATTTTTGGCGCGTGATCAAATCGCTGAGGGCCTTGTTGAGCGTGGTGGAGATGCTCTAAGCGCTTCGCTTCGGTCTCTGACGGTACATGGACACTCTCCTCTCGTTGCTATGCATCTCCTAGATAGATCTTCGTGATCGTGGAAAATTTTGAAATTACTACATTCCCAACACTCCCTCCGTCCCAAAATTCTTGTCTTAAATTTATCTAAATACGGATGTATCTAGTTACATTTAGTGTTAGATACATCGTATCTACACAAATGTAAGACAAGAATTTTGGGATGAAGATATAACTAATCTGATGGTATACTATAGCCAAAGCTGGTCCACCTTTTAAAGCATGGTTAATTAATATGGCGGCTCTTGCAGCGCACATCCTTTAAACAAGTACTCTCTTTGTAGGAACTTAAAAGGCAGGAATAGGAAAAATAAAGGATTGGAGTGGCATGTCCTTGAATCCCATAACATTAACAAAATGTTCCCTAAAATAAACTAGAGTGTTTGACACGGGAAAAACAAAGGAAGTGAAAAAAAAGTTGGAGTGGATGCTAGATTGCCAATTAACACATGATTACATAGGAAAAAAAATCCTATAGCATTCTATCCAATGAATCAAGCGACCAATGTAGGAAAATTATGAGGTGGGTCTCTCCAACGGTGTTCCTCGGCTCACCTAGCATCAGGTGGTTGAACTTGGAGTCATTCATCGGTACGTGTCATCTCGGATCTGGACACAAGGTGGCGTACACGTCAAGGATAATGTTTTTGAAAGCCGGACATCCACGGTCAGGGTATGGTACAGCGACCTCTCACTCGTCGCCATTTGAGCGGCCGCGCCGGCGGCGCGCCCTGCACTCCATTGTACCGCCTCCTCCGCACCAAAACCTACATTTACTAGCAAGATGCCC
>JAHHZJ010003275.1:0-94184 GCA_021437245.1 Aegilops speltoides
GGAAATAATAAAGTTATTATTTCTTTCCTTATTTCATGATAAATGTTTATTATTCATTCTAGAATTGTATTAACGGAAACATAATACATGTGTGAATACATAGACAAACATAGTGTCACTAGTATGCCTCTACTTGACTAGCTTGTTGATCAAAGATGGTTATGTTTCCTAACCATAGACATGTGTTGTCATTTGATTAATGGGATCACATCATTAGGAGAATGATGTGATTGACATGACCCATTCCGTTAGCCTAGCACTTGATCGTTTAGTATATTGCTATTGCTTTCTTCATGACTTATACATGTTCTGTAACTATGAGAATTATGCAACTCCGTTTACGGAGGAACACTTTAGGTACTACCAAGCGTCACAAGCGTGGCTGGTGATTATAAAGAAGTACTACTGAGGTGTCTCGAAGGTACATGTTGAGTTGGCTTATTTGAGATTAGGTTTTGTCACTCGATTGTCGGAGAGGTATCTCTGGGCCCTCTCGGTAATGCACATCACTATAAGCCTTGCAAGCAATGTAGCTAATGAGTTAGTTACGGAATGATGCATTACATAGCGAGTAAAGAGACTTGCGATGCGAGATTGAACTAGGTATTGGATACCGCGATCGAATCTTGGGCAAGTAACATACCGATGACAAAGGGAACAACGTAAGTTATTATGCGGTTTGACCGATAAAGATCTTCGTAGAATATGTAGGAACCAATATGAGCATCCAGGTCCGCTATTGGTTATTGACCGAGAATAGTTCTCGTCATGTCTACATTGTTCTCGAACCCGTAGAATCCATGCAACAAGGTTTCGATGATAGTTATATTATGAGTTTATGAATTTTGATGTACCGAAGGAGTTCGGAGTCCCGGATGAGATCGGAGACATGACGAGGAGTCTCGAAATGGTCGAGACGTAAAGATCGATATATTGGACGACTATATTCGGGGTTCGGAAAGGTTCCGGGTGATTCGGGTATTTTTCGGAGTACCGGAGAGTTACGGGAATTCGCTGGGGAGTATATGGGCCTTATTGAGCCATACGAGAATAGAGGAGAGAGGCCGAAAGGAAGGAGGCGCGCAGCCCCCCTCTGGTCCGAATTGGACAAGGGGTGCGGCCCCCTTTTCCTTCCTCCTCTCCCCCTCTTAGTCCTACTCCCGGTGGGAGTAGGACTCCCCTTGGCGCGCCCCTACTAGGCCAGCCGCCCCCTCCCCCCTTGCTCCTTTATATACGGGGGCAGGGGGGCACCTCTAGAGAATAACAATTGATCCCTTGGATCTCTTAGCCGTGTGCGGTGCCCCCTCCACCATAATCCACCTCGATAATATCGTAGCGGTGCTTAGGCGAAGACCTGCGTCGGTAGTACATCAAGATCGTCCTGCGCCCGTCGTCTTGTGGAACTCTCCGTCGACACTCGGCTGGATCGGAGTTCGAGGGACGTCATCGAGCTGAACGTGTGCTAGAACTCGGAGGTGCCATAGTTTCGGTGCTTGGATCAGTCGGATCGTGAAGACGTACGACTACATCAACCGCGTTGTGCTAACGCTTCCGCTTACGGTCTCACAGTGCGTGGACGAACACTCTCCCCTCTCGTTGCTATGCCATCACCATGATCTTGCGTGTGCGTAGGAAATTTTTTGAAATTACTACGTTCCCAACAGCCACTGTTGGGGAACGTTGCAGAAAATAAAAAATTCTATGCTTCACCAAGATCAATCTATGGATTCATCTAGCAACGAGAGAGAGGAGTGCATCTACATACCCTTGTAGATCACGCGCAGAAGCGTTTAAGAAAACGAGGGTTGAGGAAGTCGTACTAAATCGTGATCAAATCACGGAGATCCTAGTGCCGAGCAGGCGGCACCTCCATGTTCAACACATATGCGGTTGGGAAGGCGTCTCCTCCTTGATCCGGCAAGGGAGAGAGGTTGATGGAGATCCGGCGCCACGGCAGGCGTGGTGGTGGAAATGGCAGCGATCTTAGCGAGGCTTCGCCAAGCTCTGAGAGGCGATGTTGCGGAGGAGAGGGCGCCGAGGGCAGGGGTGCAGCCCTCCTCCTCCCCTCTTTATATAGGGGCCACAGGGGCACCGGCCTGAGATCCCATCTCAAGGCGTGACCAGGGGACTTGCCCCCCAAGTCAGTGGGGCCCCCCCCCTAGGTTTTCCAACCCTAGGCGCGGGGGAGGCCCAAGGGGGGCGCACCAGCCCACCAGGGACTGGTTCCCTTCGCCACTTCAGCCCATGGGGCCCTCCGGGATAGGTGGCCCCACCCGGTGGACACCCGGGACCCTTCCGGTGGTCCCGGTACAATACTGGTGACCCCCGAAACTTTCCCGATGGCCGAAACTGGACTTCCTATATATAATTCTTCACCTCTGGACCATTCCGGAACTCCTCGTGACGTCCGGATTCTCATCCGGGACTCCGAACAACTTTCGGGTTACCGCATACTAGTATCTCTACAACCCTAGCGTCACCGAACCTTAAGTGTATAGACCCTACGGATTCGGGAGACATGCAGACATGACCGAGACGACTCTCCGGCCAATAACCAACAGCGGGATCTGAATACCCATGTTGGCTCCCACATGCTCCTCGATGATCTCATCGGATGAACCACGATGTCAAGGATTCAAGTAATCCCGTATACAATTCCCTTTGTCAATCAATACGTTACTTGCCCGAGATTCGATCGTCGGTATCCCAATACCTCGTTCAATCTCATTACCGACAAGTCACTTTACTCGTACCATAATGCATGATCCCGTGACCAACCACTTAGTCACTTTGAGCTCATTATGATGATGCATTACCGAGTGGGCCCAGAGATACCTCTCCGTCATACGGAGTGACAAATCCCAGTCTCGATCCGTGTCAACCCAACAATCACTTTCAGAGATACCTGTAGTATACCTTTATAGCCACCCAGTTACGTTGTGATGTTTGGTACACCCAAAGCACTCTTACGGTATCCGGGAGTTACACAATCTCATGGTTTAAGGAAACGATACTTGACATTAGAAAAGCTCTAGCAAAACGAACTACACAATCTTGTGCTATGCTTAGGATTGGGTCTTGTCCATCACATCATTCTCCCAATGATTTGATCCTGTTATCAATGACATCCAATGTCCATGGTCAGGAAACCTTGACCATCTATTGATAAACGAGCTAGTCAACTAGAGGCTCACTAGGGACATGTTGTGGTCTATGTATTCACACATGTATTACGATTTCCGGATAACACAATTATAGCATGAATAATAGACAATTATCATGAACGAGGAAATATAATAATAACCATTTTATTATTGCCTCTAGGGAATATTTCCAACAATAGATTGGTAGGAAAAGACCATCGCTCATCCCCGACCGCCACTCATAAGGAAGACAATCAATAAATAAAATTGTGCTCCAACTTCATCACAAAGCGGTTCACCATACGTGCATGCTACGGGAATCACAAACCTCAACACAAGTATTTTTCATAATCACCTCAACTAGCATGACTTTAATATCACTACCTCCATATCTCAAAACAATTATCAAGTATCAAATTGATCATAACATCCAATTCACTTTCTATGATAGTTTTTATTATGCCCAACTTGGATGCTCATCATTCTAGGACCAAATTTGTAACCATAGCAAATACGATGCTGTTCTAAAAGACTCTCGAAATAATATAAGTGAAGCATGAGAGACTAGCAATTTCTTCAAAATTAATCCACTACCGTGCTCTAAAAAAATATAAGTGAAGCACTAGAGCAAAAACTATCAAGCTCAAAAGATATAAGTGAAGCACATAGAGTATTCTAGCAAATTCTAATCAAGTGGTCTTCTCCCAACAGGTGTGTACAGCAAGGATGATTGTGGTAAACTAAAAAGCAAAGACTAATATAATGCACGACGCTCCAAGCAAAACACATATCATGTGGCGAATAAAAATATAGCTCCAAGTAAAGTTACCAATGAGCGAAGACAAAGAGGGATGCCTTCCAGGGCATCCTCAAGCAAAGCTTTTGGCTATCCTTGAATATCCTGGGGTTCCATGGGTATCCCCAAGATTAGGCTCTTGCCACTCCTTATTCCATAGTACATAAAAGCTTTACCCAAAACTTGGAAACTTCACAACAGAAAACTCAACAGGAAATCTTATAAGCTCCGTTAGTGAAAGAAAACAAAACACCACATAAGGTACTGTAATGAACTCATTCTTTATATAATTTGGTGTTAAACCTACTGTATTACAACTTCTCTATGGTTTATAAACTATTTTACTAGCCATAGATGCATCAAAATAAGCAAACAACACACGAAAAACAGAATCTGTCAAAAACAGAACAGTTTGTAGCAATCTGTAACTAACGCAAACTTCTAGAACTCTAAAAATCCTACCAAAATAGGAAGTCCTGACCAATTTGTCTATTGATCAGCACAAAAATGAATCAACGCAAAATCACGTTTCTGTGATTTAACAAAACTAAGTTCGTGCGCACAAAGTTTCTGTTTTTCAGCAGAATCAAATTAACTATCATCATAGGTTATCCTATAGGTTCTACTTGGCACAAACACTAATTAAAAGATAAAAACACATCTAAACAGAAGGTATATGCAAGATTTATTACTAAACAGGAACAAAAACAAAAAACACAAAGAAAATTGGGTTGCCTCCCAACTAGCGCTATCATTTAACGCCCCTTGCTAGGCATAAAAGCGAAGATAGATCTAAGTAGTGCCATCTTTGGCACTAAATTCATAAGTAGCTCGCATGATAGATTCATAAGGTAATTTGACTTTCTTTCTTGTAAAGTGCTCCATGCCTTTCTTTAAAGGAAATTGGAATCTAATGTTCCCTTCCTTCATATCAATAATCGCGCCAATCGTTCTAAGGAAAGGTCTACCAAGAATATTAGGGCAAGAAAGATTGCAATCTATATCAAGAATGATAAAGTCTACGGGCACCAAATTTCTATTTGCAACAATGAGAACATCATTGATCCTTCCCATTGGCTTTTTAATGGTGGAATCCGCAAGGTGTAAATTTAAAGGGCAATCATCAAGATCATGGAAACCTAGAATATCACATAAAGTTTTCGGAATCGTGGAAACACTAGCACCCAAATCACACAAAGCAAAACACTCATGATATTTAATTCTAATATTTATAGTAGGTTACCACTCATCATTAAGTTTTCTAGGTATAGAAACTTTCAAATTAAGTTTTTCATCATAAGATTGCATCAAGGCATCAACGATATGTTTGGTAAAAGCTTTATTTTGACTATAAGCATGAGGAGAATTAACAACGGATTGCAACAAGGGAATACAACCTTCTAAAGAACAATTATCATAATCAAATTCCTTGAAATCCGAGATAGTGGGTTCAATACTATTTAAAGTCATGACCTCTCCAATCCCACTTTTACCAAATTTAGCATCAAGATCTAAAAACTCCGAATTCTTGGGACACCTTCTAGGTAAAGTTGACTCATCTTTAGCCCCATAATTACCAAGATCCATAATGTAAAACAAATATCTAATAGGGGACACATCAATAACTTTAAGATCTTCATCATTATTTTCATGGAAACTAGAAGAACATGCTTTTACAAAGCAATCTTTCTTAGCACGCAATCTAGCGGTTCTTTCCTTGCACTCATAAATGGAAATTCTCATGGCTTTGAGAGACTTATTGATATCATGCTTAGGGGAAGAAGATATAGTTTAAGAGAATCAACATCAAGCAAAAAGTCTATCAACGTTCCTAGCCAAATCATCAACTTTGAGCAATTTTTCTTCAAGCAAAGCATTAAAATTCTTATGAGAGATCATAAATTATTTCACACTATTCTCAAAATCAGAGGGCATCTTATTAAAATTACCATAAAATTTTTGTAGGAATTTCCATAATTATTAGAGGAATTAGTAGGGAACGGTCTAGCATTAAAGTTTCCTCTATAAGCATTGTTTCCAAAACTATTCCTACCAACAAAATTCACATCCATAGATTCATTATTATTCTCAATCAAAGTAGGCAAAGGCATATCATTGGGATCAAGAGGAGTATTCTTAGTAGCAAACAATTTCATAAGTTCATCCATCTTTCCACTCAAATCATTGATTTCTTCTATAGCATGCACTTTTTACTAGAAGATTTTTCGATTGTGCCATTAAGAATAATTAGCCACAATATTATCAAGAAGTTTTGTAGCATCTCTAACATGATTTACATAAGCGTGCCTCCATGGCGAATCTAAGAGATTTCTAGAAGCAAAGTTCAATCCGGCATAAATTTTTGTATGATCATCCATAAATTCAAACCATGAGTAGGGCAATTGTGAATCATCAATTTCATTCTTTCCCAAGATTGGGCAACATGCTCATGATCAAGTTGTTTAAAATTCATAATATTGTTCCTAATAGTGATAATCTTAGCGGGAGGAAAACACTTAGAGATAAAACCATCTTTGCACTTGTTCCAAGAATCAATACTATTTTTAGGCAAAGACGAAAACCAAACTTTAGCACGATCTCTAAGTAAAAACGGAAATAACTTCAATTTAACAATATCGTTATCCGTATCTTTCTTCTTTTGCATATCACACAAATCAACAAAGTTGTTTAGATGAGTAGCGGCATCTTTAATAGGAAGGCTGGCGAATTGATCTTTCATAACAAGATTCAGCAAAGCAGTATTGATTTCACAAGACTCAACATCATTCAGAGGAGCAATCAGAGTACTAAGGAAATCATTATTATTGGTATTCAAGAAATCACACAATTTGGTATTATCTTGCGCCATGGCAATAAATAATCAACACACAAGCAAGCAGAAAAAGGCAAGCGAAAAGAGAGAGGAGGAGATTGGAAAAGAGCAGGCAAATAAAGCTGCAAGGGTGAAGTGGGGAGAGGAAAGCGAGAGGCAAATGGCAAATAATGTAAATCACGAGGAGATGAGTTTGTGATGGGTACTTGGTATGTCTTGACTTGGCGAAGACCTCCCGACAGCGGTGCGGAAATCCTTCTTGCTCGTCTTGAGCTTGCGTTGGTTTTCCTTGAAAAGGAAAGGGTGATGCAGCAATAGTAGCGTAAGTATTTCCCTCAGTTTTTGAGAACCAAGGTATCAATCCAGTAGGAGGCTCCTCAAAAGTCTCACACACCTACACAAACAAACAAAGAACTCGCAACCAACGCAATAAAGGGGTTGTCAATCCCTTCACGGCCACTTGCGAAAGTGAGATCTAATAGAGATAGTATGATAAGATAAATATATTTTTGGTATTTTATAACATAGATGCAAAAAGTAAAGATGCAAATAAAAGTAGATTGGAAGCAAATATGATAAGAGATAGACCCGGGGGCCATATGTTTCACTAGAGGCTTCTCTCAAGATAGCATAAGTATTACGGTGGGTGAACAAATTATTGTCGAGCAATTGATAGAAAAGCGAATAATTATGAGATTATCTAGGCATGATCATGTATATAGGCATCACGTCCGTGACAAGTAGACCGACTCTGCCTGCATCTACTACTATTACTCCACACATCGAATGACTCACCTTTGCATCTAGAGTATTAAGTTCATAAGAATAAATGCGCATTAAGTAAGATGACATGATGTAGAGGATAAACTCATGCAATATGATACAAACCCCATCTTTTTATCCTCGATGGCAACAATACAATCGTGCCTTGCAACCCTTTACATCCTTTGGTAAGGACACCGAGGGAGTCTGGACTAGGGGTGTCCGGACAACCGGACTATCATCGTCGCCGGACTCCAAGACTACTGAAGATACAAGATTGAAGACTCCGTCCGTGTCCGGATGGGACTTTCCTTGGCGTGGAAGGCAAGCTTGGCGATCTGGATATGTAGATCTCCTACCATTGTAACCGACTCTGTGTAACCCTAGCCCTCTCTGGTGTCTATATAAACCGGAGGGCTTTAGTCCGTAGGACACAACATACATTACAACAATCATACCATAGGCTAGCTTCTAGGGTTTAGCCTCTTTGATCTCGTGGTAGATCCACTCTTGTACTACCCATATCATCAATATTAATCAAGCGGGGACGTGGGTTTTACCTCCATCGAGAGGGCCGAACACTGGGTAAAACATCGTGTCCTTGTCTCTGTTACCATCCGCCTAGGCCGCGAGTTGGGACCCCCTACCGAGATCCGCGGTTTGACACCGACATTGGTGCTTTCATTGAGAGTTCCTCGTGTGCGTCACCGATAGGCTCGATGGCTTCTTCAATCAACAACGCTGTCGGTGAGACTTTTCTCCCGGACAGATCTTCGAATCGTCGGCCGCCGCTGCGGGCTAATTCACTTGGCCATCTGGGCAGATCGAAGCTATGCCCTGGCCGTCGAGTCGGGTTGAGCTCTAAACTTCACGGCCGACATCGCGGGGACTTGATCTTGACGGGCTTGAGACCTGAGCGGCGTGCCGCGCCGTCACGATGGGCATGATCTAGCTCTGCCGCCGGACGGTGCCTTGGTGGCGCACAGAATCCGCTCCGGCCCTTAGTCGGGCTGATCGCCAGATCGAGACGGTGGCTGGACACGCCTCGGTCTTGCAACTTCCACGGCGATGGAGCGAACACTAACCTTGTCCCTTGCGGCTTCGTGACTCGAGTGCGGACTACTGCCGGACTCCGAACCTCCGCGCCCGCCAATCGAATCGATTGGGCGCCACCGCCGCAGAACATCTCCCAACACTCGCCCTTTGGCGACATCCTAAATTGCTAAAACATCTCTCGCTATCCGGAGAGACTGGCGAGACTATGGCTGGGGCGGTTGGGATCTGAGACGACGAAGAAATTCAAAGCCCACCCACCACCCACTTTGTAGCCCTTCGGCGATCTAACGGACATGCTAGACTACGACTCGAAGACATCGGCGGTATGGGCGATGATGCGGAGACGAACAAGAACCAGCGCCTACAGGGCGCTGGAAGACCACCTCGTCATATGACATATACATGGTGGACACCCCAAAAGAGGGGACGGCGAAGAAGCGTGAGAGCAGATTCCTTAAAAAGCCAAGCGCCCGGCGTCGGTGGCGCCGCTCTAAATCCGCCACAACAAGAATGGAGATTGAGCACGAGGAGATAATAATACGAGAAAGTGCGAAGACAATCCCCTCCGGCCAAGATTCAGCGAGGAGGGCCTTGAAGCAAGCCCTCACGAGGCGGAGATGAAGAGGTCGAGGATGATAATTATATACCTCCCTCGAAGCGAGGCAAGCCTCAACGACAGCCAATTAAATGCGTGCCGAGAATCCCGTCGAACAAGGCGTTTTAGCGCGGGCTTATCACCACGGCAAATAGCCTAAAAGCGATGGCGACTTCAAGCTGATTAGGACCTCTTGGCGATCGATGGTGAGGTCCTCGCGGCGAAAGTATGAACTCGAGCGCCTCAAAAGCTACCCAAAGCATAAGTTGCTCACGACTAGAGGAGGAAGCATACATGCCTTCATCACCGCGCCCTGTCGACTGAGGCCGACCACCCGTGGTGCGCGGAAGAGCATCTGGGCCCTCCACCAAGACCGTACCACGGCATCACTCCAAAAGTCTGAAGCCAAGAGGAGCTTGCACGGTTCTGCGAGATATATTGGAGGACAAAGCAAGGCAATCCAGATCCATCTATGGATCACGTGGGCGCCGACCCACGACGAATACCGTCGCGCCGGATACAATAACTCGGCCGGGCGAACACAACGAACAGCGCTCACTTGAGCTACGTCGTGATATTGCTCAATATAGAGCCTTTGCACCGCTATGCTTCAGCAGCGAGTAATGGATCATCAAATCACTGAAGGGTTTAAACCCGTAAACATTGAATCTCTACGATGGCTGTGCAGACCCAGCGGTTTGGATCGAAGATTATCTCCTTCACATCCATATGGCCCGGCGGCAATCTCACGCCATCAAGTATCTCCCTCAAGCTTAAAGGACCAGCTCGGCATTGGCTTAACAGCTTGCCCGCAGAGTCAATTGGGTGTTGGGAAGACACGGAAGCCGCATTCTCGACAACTTCCGGGCACATATATGCGACCACGAGACGCCGATGACCTAAGCCACATAATTCAGCGACCCGAGTGAATCGGACGGAGCGATTACGGACACGGTTCTTAACAAAGAAAAATCAAATCGTTATTTGTCCGGATCGAAGGCCCTCGCAGCCTTCAAACATAACATCCGCGATGAGTGGCTAGCCCGGCACCTAGGGCAGGAAAAGCGAAATCCATGGCAGCCCTCACATCTCTAATGACCCGCTTACGTGCGGGAGAGGACAGTAGCTAGCTCGCGCAACAACCTCGGTAAAAATTCGGCAGTCCGGATACCAAGGACCACAATGGCGAGTCGCGTCGAAGCAAAAATAAGCGCTGCATTATGGCGATGACAAGGAGGATCAGCGATCAATGCGGATTCGAGGCTCTAAACCCGGTCGTGGAAGAAGCCATTCAAAAGAACCACTCCGGGTCCGTCAATTTGGACGAATACTCGACCGCTAATGTCGGATACATGGCACCCCGAAAAGCCAGCTAATCACACCAGAGATTGTTGGGTATTCAAGCGGTGGGCAAGTTAATCGTCGAAAACAATGACAAGGGGCTGCATGGCGGCGACGAGGAAGAGACCCGTTCTCGAACAATAGAGGGCGAAGGTTTCCCCCACAAGTGCGGACGGTGAATATGATATCATAACCCATATACCCAAGAGGGGCGGCGTGCACTAAGGGGCGTATATGCAATGGAGCGATCGCCCTAAGTTCAATCCATGGTCCTCTTGCCCGATCACTTTCGATCGAAGAGATCATCGACCGATATCCGCCATGGCGGATTCGCGCATTGGTTTTAGACCCAATAAATCGATGGATTTCACCTCACGAGAGTCGATGGATGGCGGCGTGCTTTGAACTGCTT
Organism: Aegilops speltoides; assembly: GCA_021437245.1. Taxonomy (NCBI): domain Eukaryota; kingdom Viridiplantae; phylum Streptophyta; class Magnoliopsida; order Poales; family Poaceae; genus Aegilops; species Aegilops speltoides. The sequence continues at coordinate 10,939 of JAHHZJ010003275.1, forward strand.
TATCGGGATCTGATGCACAAGATGGGCATAGACCCTCAAGGATTAAACCTACAAAAGCGACCTTCAAAGGCGTCATACAGTGTCGAGGCCAATTATGCGAGCTCGATCCTGCTGGAAGTGGTCTTGGATCCCGAACAATTTTCGGGCGAGAGTTAATCTTGACATAGTCCCGTTCGCGATGGCTATCACGCTCTGCTCGGACGATCCGCGTTTGCAAAGTTCAACGCGGTGCGCGTATGCATACCTCAAGCTCAAGATGCGGGCCCTCGTGGAGTCATCACGGTCAGCGGAAATCACGGGCGCTCCTCGAGCGGAGGAACATCTGGCGCTCTTGCGGCGAAGTACAAAGCAGCCTTCTAAAGCAATTTTCGAGTCCGGCGTTAAGCGGCGGACCGCGATAACAGGCCGGGCAACATCAACCAAGACCACCTAGCACGTTCGGCGGCGTAACAATGCGGCCCCAACCCCAGCCCTCGCATAATTGCAAAACCAACCCTCCGCGTGCATCATTACGCTCTGGAGATACCATGGGCTTAAGGGGAGGGGCACGACCACAACAGACCCATAGTGCGGCTCGACCGCACCAGGGGCTCCCAAGTGTGTCGCTCTTTTTTATCATTTTTTCTTCTTTGTATACACAGGACTCCGTTCACCAGAGGCCCTGTACGGCGGTGAACCCGCCGAACTCACGATACAACAGCCAGGACAGGAAGAAGGCTGCGGTTAACATTCAGGTGGTCTCCATTACAAGCATTAAATTCGATTACATACACCAGTTTGCAGCCCACCCCTGGAGGGGGACATGCTTATTTAGTCCAATCCCTTGCTTACCGCACTATTTGTATCAATCCACACTCATAGCAGAATTCTTTAAATAAATAATGCAGCATTTTTTGCCTGTTATTGCATTACTTTACATATGTTCATTAATGACATCTCGCCCGTATATTTTGGTGCGGCCGAATACACGAGGGCTTATGTTCCCCGCATTATGGTGTGATAAGTCCGAACACTTTCACAAGTCGGCACCCCAAACTTATAGCATTATATGAATCGGCTCCGAATCATGTCTTGGGTCAATAGTTGGGTTTGCGGCTCCCGTTTTGGTGCCTTACGTTCCGTTCATCGGCTAAGGTGGCCTTTGGGAGAACCACTGCGATTGCGCCCGGTTGGTGGCGGCGCCTCGATGGAAAGCTAAAATGGCTGGCATGATAAGGCGAGGCGGTCATTGTTCAAGAGGTCCTTCGGGTCCCTAAAGACCTATGCCGCTTGACGAAGTGCGGATAATGTCCGAAGGCGTGGATAGCGCCAATTCGGTCTTCGAATACTAGGGGCTTCCTTGAAATTAAAATTATTGAATTCTATGGCTAAGTGAGAGTGTTCAAGCATTATAAGTCCGGTTGCCTTGTTCGTTGTGTTGGCGCCTCCTAGATGGACCCAAAATGGGAACAAGAGTGCTCAAGTTTATCCCGAACACCCGGCACTTTCGTGGCTTGGGGCTGAAGCCAACGACTTGCCATCTCTCGATTTTATAAGCGGCCGCCTGAAGGTAATATTTTAAGTTAAACAAGCATTGCATAGCGCATATGAACAAAGTTTTCAGCGCGGGGATAATACATAGCGAGTTTCACTCAATGATTACATCTACGGGGCACTCATCCGCAATATTGCGGGCACCCTTGAGACGGACTTATAGTACATTTCGGCATACGATACTCCTTGCCGCTTGGCGGCGGTCGATGAAAACCTCTCGCATCCAGCCTGCCCGGTGCACCTTTGCGCGGGCAAGGGTCCGACGAGCACCTTCAATACAGGTAGGCGCTTGATAACATTCACCGAGCACGCATCCACGGCGCCGCCGCAGGCGAAGTAGCTCCGGGCATGGCTGTCGAACCTGGCCGGACTATAAGGCCCTTCATGGCCTCCTCGGCTACCTTGTGGAGCTCGACCAGGTGCCAATTTGGTCGCTATAAAGGCACCGGATGGCGGCCTCGACATCTTGAGACGAAGACCTTCTCCGTTGAGCTCCCTCCTCGCCACGGTAGCATCGGCGACATCGGATACAACTGCGAGGTAGATGCATAAGCATACTGGAGAGCTCGAATTCGGGTAAGTGTCGGGTAGTTTACATTAACATGCTTGCTTTGCATGAAAAATGCCTTACCGCGCTATTTTCTTCATATCCTCAACTTCACAGAAGGGCCTTACAGGCCTCGGCCTTGGCGGACTTAGGCGCTTTCGAGAGCCGAGGCAAGCTCGGACTCTCGAGTCTTTGAGTCGCTCCAAACTCTCATGCTTCTCCATGAGAGCACAGGAGCTCTTGCCGCACCTCCGCCACCGTGCCTCCTGTTTTCTCGCTCTGTCCGTTCCGCGGCTGCATTGCGTTCGGCCGCGGACACAGCCTTTCAGGGCTGCCACCTCATTTGTGGCCCCTGCAATACCCATACTATCCTTTGTTAATTTTATTGCAACCGAAATCCTTTTACGTAGGTAAAACTTCAAAGTGGTGCTACTCACCTTCTTTGTCCTCGAGCTGCCTCTTGGCATGGCGAGCTCTCGCTCGAACCGCTCGAGATCTTGCTTCAATGCACCAACCTCCATGATCGGTCTTGGCGAAGGTCGGCAATGCACTGCAAACCCATATTGACATAATTTATTAGCAACCCTGCGTATATCTTTTTAGATCCTCAGTCCGGCTTTTCTTTCCGAGCACCGAACCGAGCATCGGGGCTACTATCTATCTTGATATTACATTACATAATTTTAACTTCTTACATCAAAGCTTTGTTAGAAGGCTACTGCGAGATTCGATCGGCCCGCTCTTGGCGGCTGAACCTTGAATCACCGCACTCATAACGATCGGTGTTCTTCCTCAATGGAGCACCTTGGGCGCCTCCGGCAAGTTGTCCGGCGCCTCGGTTGGGCCGGAGGCCACCGGCGTCACGGTCTTGCCCTTCTTGCGAAGGGCGCTTGCGGACTCGGAACCACTGCGAGTTCGGCATGGAGTCGGCGCAAAGTCCGGAAGGCTGCCTTGCGGCGCCTCGAGCCTCCTCTGATGGGTCCCTTTACGGGATCCCACCTCGGCGTCCTCATTGGCGCGAGGTGGAAGCGTCGGAATGGAATCCACATCCGCGGAGCCAGCGACCGCTTCGATGAAGCGGGAAGATCATCATCGGCGGGCTGCAGGCGGTATCACGGCATTAGAAGGACACTATGTGACACAAAAGAAATTGCAAATCATTCAGGAATCCGGATACTTATGATCTCGCCGGAGGCCTGGCCCTTGAAGGCCACTCTTCGCCGCCAACGTTGGTGTTGGCAGAGCTGTCCGGGGGAATAGTTCTCCCCCTCTTGGACCCTTCGGCCTCCCCTGCTGGGGAAACCTTCCTCTTCCTCTCTCCTTCCTCTAGGAGAGAGTCTTCTTCCCCCTCCTCATCTTCGGGGGAGGAGTCCGCCTCGGAGTCGTCGGACACTGGCGAGAACTCTTTGAGTGCCGTAGCCACCTTCTTGGCCTTCTTCTCCGGCACCACGTGCGGTGCGGAACCGATAGCCCGCTAGGCGGGCATCCACTGGGTCTTCGGCATGGGGCCGGCGGATGAGCTTCTCGGCCTTCTTCATCCATTCTGTCAAAGGAAAGGAGATTAAAACCGCTTTCGGTCGAACTATTAACAACAAGTGTCCGTAAAGGGTAGAATCACTTACCTCGTCGGTGGGGCTGCGAGTGAAATCGCGATCTTCCGTCGCGGATGCGGGGAACCAGCGTATAAGCAGCACCCTCCAGTGCCTTCGTGCGTCGTGTCGAAGAGCCCGCTCAACGCTGGTCTTTGTTCGGATTGAACTCACAGATTGAATGCCCGTTCTTGGCATGGGAGAATCCGTGACGAGCATACGGACCACGTTAACCGGCTGAGCTTCTTGTTCACGGCTTACGGATCTGGGCTTGGACTCCGTCGGCTCCTTGAATTACCCCAGCAGGCCCTTCTCTTTCCGGAGGTGAGTTGCGTGAGATTCAGATCTGAACTCGGGGCGCCACCCACGTGGTCGGCGGCTCGGTGGTATAGAACCACCCATTGCCACCCTTGGCGGAGTCCACGAAGGCCGCCGGACCGGAGGGCGTTGGGCATCTTGCCCAACATGGCGCCTCCGCACTCCGCTGCGTGCCCTTCACTACCTTTGGCTTGCGTTGAAGGTCTTGAGCCACAAGCGAAGTGGGGCGGATGCGAGAGGAGGGCCTCGCCTGACGATAGCGCCGAGATGTTGAGGATGAAGTTGGCGCGAGATCATGGAAATCCGGGCCGTAGTAGAACATGAGCCCCGGACAAAGGGGTGAAGTGGAAAGCCCGATCAGCGGAGGAAGTGGGGAAGGAAAATGACCCTCTCATGGGGCCGGGGTAGGGATGAGCTGCCCTCGTCGGGCGACCGGTCTGTGATGTCACGGAAAGGTATCCGTGCCTTGACTTTGTGATGTGCTCCTCCTTAGCGGTGGAAGCCAACCATTTGCCTCCGCTCCGGACATGGTCGGAGAAGGTTGAGACGAGATCTTGTGAACTTGGTATTTGGAGCTCGAGTCTTGTGAGGTGGATAAGCAAAGGAGGAAGAAGGCGTGGGTGAAAAGGTGAATCCTTATCCCTTATATATAGGCGGCGAAGACTATCGTCCCCACCGGCACTGGTAAAACTCGCTTATCTCCCAAGCGCCACCATCAATGGCGCGGTTAGTTCTACGCCCGTATTGATGAGAATCCGGGATAAGGGAACACGATCTGCCGACAAGGCGTGCCAAGGAACCACTTATTCGCATGGCGGTATAATAAAAAACAATTCAAGTAAAGGCTTGGTAGTGGTGTGGCGTCATGCCGCAAAAAATCGTCGGCAGATTGAACTTGTGTACATTTTATTCTCTCTACGGTGGAATGTGGAATTCATTTTGCGAGCGGACACTATCTGGTGTTACTTAATCTTAGTACCGAGAGTTACGGAATTACCGGGGAGTATATGGGCCTTATTGAGCCATACGAGAATAGAGGAGAGAGGCCGAAGGAAGGAGGCGCGCAGCCCCCCTCTCGTCCGAATTGGACAAGGGGTGCGGCCCCTTCCTTCCTCCTCCCTCTTCTTAGTCCTACTCCCGTGGGAGTAGGACTCCCTTGGCGCGCCTCTACTAGGCCAGCCGCCCTCCCTTGCTCCTTTATATACGGGGCAGGGGGCACCTCTAGAGAATAACAATTGATCCCTTGGATCTCTTAGCCGCAGCGGTGCCCCTCCACCATAATCCACCTCGATAATATCGTAGCGGTGCTTAGGCGAAGACCGCGCCGGTAGTACATCAAGATCGCCACCACGCCGTCAGGTCGACGGAACTCTCCGCCGACACTCTACCGGATCGGAGTTCGAGGGACGCCATCGAGCTGAACGTGTGCTAGAACTCCGAGGTGCCATAGTTTCGTGCTTGGATCACCGGATCGGAAGACGACGACTACATCAACCGCAGCAGTTAACGCTCGCATTACGCTTCTCACGAGGGTACGGATCGCAACATTTCCTCTCGCTGCTATGCCATCACCATGATCTTATGTGCGTAGGAAATTTTTTGAAATTACTACGCTCCCAACAGCCACCGCTGGGGAACGCGTAAAATAAAAATTTATGCTTCACCAAGATCAATCTATGGATTCATCTAGCAACGAGAGAGAGGAGTGCATCTACATACCCTTGTAGATCACGCGCAGAAGCGTTTAAGAGAACGGGGTTGAGGGAGTCGTACTCGTCGTGATCCAAATCACCGGAGATCCTAGTGCCGAACGGGCGGCACCTCCATGTTCAACACATGTACGGTTGGGGAAGACGTCTCCTCCTTGATCCAGCAAGGGGGAGGGAGAGGTTGATGGAGATCCAGCAGCACGACGGCGTGGTGGTGGAAGTAGCGGCGATCTTAGCAGGGCTTCGCCAAGCTCTACGAGAGGGAGCGATGTTGCGGAGGGAGAGGGAGGCGCCAGGAGCAGGGGTGCACAGCCCTCCCTCCCTCCCCCCTCTTTATATAGGGGCCCTGGGGGGCACCGGCCCCTGGAGATCCCATCTCAAGGGGGGCGGCGGCCAAGGGGGACTTGCCCCTGTCAGTGGGCGCCTCACCCCTAGGTTTTCCAACCCTAGGCGCAGGGAGGCCCATGGGGCGCGACCAGCCCACCAGTGGACTGGTTCCTTCGCCACTTCAGCCCATGGGCCCTCCGGATAGGTGGCCCCACCCGGTGGACACCGGGACCCTTCCGTGGTCCCAGATAACATCGTGACTTCAAACTTTCCCGATGGTCAAACCGACTTCCTATATATAATTCTTCACCGACCATTCCGAACTCCTCGTGACGTCCGGATTCTCATCCGACTCAACAACTTTCGGTTACCGTGATACTAGTATCTCTACAACCCTAGCGCCACCGAACCTTAAGTGTATAGACTCTACGGATTCGGGAGACATGCGCATATGACCGAGACGACTCTCCCGCCAATAACCAACAAAGGGATCTGAATACCCATGTTGGTTCCTACATGCTCCTCGATGATCTCATCGGATGAACCACGATGTCAAGGATTCAAGTAATCCCGATACAATTCCCTTTGTCAATCAATACGTTATTTGCCCGAGATTCGATCGCCGGTATCCCAATACCTCGCTCAATCTCATTACCGACAAGTCACTTTACTGCACTATAATGCATGATCCCGTGACCAACCACTTAGTCACTTTGAGCTCATTATGATGATGCATTACCGAAAGTGGGCCCAGAGATACCTCTCCCATAACGGAGTGACAAATCCCGCCTCGATCCGTGTCAACCCAACAATCACTTTCAGAGATACCTGTAGTATACCTTTATAGCCACCCAGCTTACGCAGGATGTTTGGTACACCCAAAGCACTCTTACGGTATCCGGAGTTACACAATCTCATGGTTTAAGGAAACGATACTTGACATTAGAAAAGCTCTAGCAAAACGAACTACACAATCTTGTGCTATGCTTAGGATTGGGTCTTGTCCATCACATCATTCTCCCAATGATTTGATCCTGTTATCAATGACATCCAATGTCCATGGTCAGGAAACCTTGACCATCTATTGATAAACGAGCTAGTCAACTAGAGGCTCACTAGGGACATGTTGTGGTCTATGTATTCACACATGTATTACGATTTCCGGATAACACAATTATAGCATGAATAATAGACAATTATCATGAACGAGGAAATATAATAATAACCATTTTATTATTGCCTCTAGGGAATATTTCCAACAATAGATTGGTAGGAAAAGACCATCGCTCATCCCCGACCGCCACTCATAAGGAAGACAATCAATAAATAAAATTGTGCTCCAACTTCATCACAAAGCTGTTCACCATAATGCATGCTACGGAATCACAAACCTCAACACAAGTATTTTCATAATCACCTCAACTAGCATGACTTTAATATCACTACCTCCATATCTCAAAACAATTATCAAGTATCAAATTGATCATAACATCCAATTCACTTTCTATGATAGTTTTTATTATGCCCAACTTGGATGCTCATCATTCTAGGACCAAATTTGTAACCATAGCAAATACGATGCTGTTCTAAAAGACTCTCAAATAATATAAGTGAAGCATGAGAGACTAGCAATTTCTTCAAAATTAATCCACTACTGCGTTCTAAAAAATATAAGTGAAGCACTAGAGCAAAACTATCAAGCTCAAAAGATATAAGTGAAGCACATAGAGTATTCTAGCAAATTCTAATCAAGTGGTCTTCTCCCAACAGGTGTGTACAGCAAGGATGATTGTGGTAAACTAAAAAGCAAAGACTAATATAATGCACGACGCTCCAAGCAAAACACATATCATGTGGCGAATAAAAATATAGCTCCAAGTAAAGTTACCAATGAACGAAGACAAAAGAGGGGATGCCTTCCCGGGGCATCCTCAAGCTTAGGCTTTTGGCTATCCTTGAATATCCTGGGGTTCCATGGGTATCCCCAAGATTAGGCTCTTGCCACTCCTTATTCCATAGTACATAAAAGCTTTACCCAAAACTTGGAAACTTCACAACAGAAAACTCAACAGGAAATCTTATAAGTCTGCTAGTGAAAGAAAACAAAACACCACATAAGGTACTGTAATGAACTCATTCTTTATATAATTTGGTGTTAAACCTACTGTATTACAACTTCTATGGTTTATAAACTATTTTACTAGCCATAGATGCATCAAAATAAGCAAACAACACACGAAAAACAGAATCTGTCAAAAACAGTAACAGTTTGTAGCAATCAGAACTAACGCAAACTTCTAGAACTCTAAAAATCCTACTAAAATAGGAAGTCCTGACCAATTTGTCTATTGATCAGCACAAAATGAATCAACGCAAAATCACGCTTCTGTGATTTAACAAAACTAAGTTCGTAAGCACAAAGTTTCTGTTTTCAGTAATCAAATTAACTATCATCATAGGTTATCCTATAGGTTCTACTTGGCACAAACACTAATTAAAAGATAAAACACATCTAAACAGAAGGTATATGCAAGATTTATTACTAAACAGGAACAAAAACAAAAACACAAAGAAAATTGGGTTGCCTCCCAACTAGCGCTATCATTTAACGCCTTGCTAGGCATAAAAGCTAAGATAGATCTAAGTAGTGCCATCTTTGGCACTAAATTCATAAGTAGCTCGCATGATAGATTCATAAGGTAATTTGACTTTCTTTCTTGTAAAGTGCTCCATGCCTTTCTTTAAAGGAAATTGGAATCTAATGTTCCTTCCTTCATATCAATAATCGCGCCAATCGCTCTAAGGAAAGGTCTACCAAGAATATTAGGGCAAGAAAGATTGCAATCTATATCAAGAATGATAAAGTCTACGGCACCAAATTTCTATTTGCAACAATGAGAACATCATTGATCCTTCCCATTGGCTTTTTAATGGTGGAATCCGCAAGGTGTAAATTTAAAGGGCAATCATCAAGATCATGGAAACCTAGAATATCACATAAAGTTTTCGGAATCGTGGAAACACTAGCACCCAAATCACACAAAGCAAAACACTCATGATATTTAATTCTAATATTTATAGTAGGTTACCACTCATCATTAAGTTTTCTAGGTATAGAAACTTTCAAATTAAGTTTTTCATCATAAGATTGCATCAAGGCATCAACGATATGTTTGGTAAAAGCTTTATTTTGACTATAAGCATGAGGAGAATTAACAACGGATTGCAACAAGGAATACAACCTTCTAAAGAACAATTATCATAATCAAATTCCTTGAAACCGAGATAGTGGGTTCAATACTATTTAAAGTCATGACCTCTCCAATCCCACTTTTACCAAATTTAGCATCAAGATCTAAAAACTCCAATTCTTGGGACACCTTCTAGGTAAAGTCGACTCATCTTTAGCCCCATAATTACCAAGATCCATAATGTAAAACAAATATCTAATAGGGGACACATCAATAACTTTAAGATCTTCATCATTATTTTCATGGAAACTAGAAGAACATGCTTTTACAAAGCAATCTTTCTTAGCACGCAATCTAGCGGTTCTTTCCTTGCACTCATAAATGGAAATTCTCATGGCTTTGAGAGACTTATTGATATCATGCTTAGGGGAAGAAGATATAGTTTAAGAGAATCAACATCAAGCAAAAGTCTATCAACGTTCCTAGCCAAATCATCAACTTTGAGCAATTTTTCTTCAAGCAAAGCATTAAAATTCTTATGAGAGATCATAAATTATTTCACACTATTCTCAAAATCAGAGGGCATCTTATTAAAATTACCATAAGAATTTTTGTAGGAATTTCCATAATTATTAGAGGAATTAGTAGGGAACGGTCTAGCATTAAAGTTTCCTCTATAAGCATTGTTTCCAAAACTATTCCTACCAACAAAATTCACATCCATAGATTCATTATTATTCTCAATCAAAGTAGGCAAAGGCATATCATTGGGATCAAGAGGAGTATTCTTAGTAGCAAACAATTTCATAAGTTCATCCATCTTTCCACTCAAATCATTGATTTCTTCTATAGCATGCACTTTTTTACTAGAAGATTTTTCGGTGTGCCATTAAGAATAATTAGCCACAATATTATCAAGAAGTTTTGTAGCATCTCCTAACATGATTTACATAAACGTGTTCTCCCGCCGTCAATCTAAGAGATTTCTAGAAGCAAAGTTCAATCCGCATAAAATTTTTGTATGATCATCCATAAATTCAAACCATGAGTAGGGCAATTGTGAATCATCAATTTCATTCTTTCCCAAGATTGGGCAACATGCTCATGATCAAGTTGTTTAAAATTCATAATATTGTTCCTAATAGTGATAATCTTAGCGGGAGGAAAACACTTAGAGATAAAACCATCTTTGCACTTGTTCCAAGAATCAATACTATTTTTAGGCAAAGACGAAAACCAAACTTTAGCACGATCTCTAAGTAAAAACCGAAATAACTTCAATTTAACAATATCGTTATCCCGATCTTTCTTCTTTTGCATATCACACAAATCAACAAAGTTGTTTAGATGAGTAGCAGCATCTTTAATAGGAAGGTCATGAATTGATCTTTCATAACAAGATTCAAGAAAGCAAGATTGATTTCACAAGACTCAACATCATTCAGAGGAGCAATCAGAGTACTAAGGAAATCATTATTATTGGTATTCAAGAAATCACACAATTTGGTATTATCTTGCGCCATGGCAATAAATAATCCAACACACAAGCAAATGTAAAAAGGCAAGTTTAAAAGAGAGAGGAGGAGATTGAAAAGACAGGCAAATAAAACTGCAAGGGTGAAGTGGGGGAGAGGAAAACGAGAGGCAAATGGCAAATAATGTAAATGCGAGGGAGATGAGTTTGTGATGGGTACTTGGTATGTCTTGACTTGAGCGAAGACCTCCCTAAGAACGCTGCCGAAATCCTTCTTGCTACGCCTTGAGCTTATGCTGGTTTTCCTTGAAAAGGAAAGGGTGATGCAGCAATAGTAGCGTAAGTATTTCCTCAGCTTTTGAGAACCACAGTATCAATCCAAGAGGAGGCTCCTCAAAAGTCTCACACACCTACACAAACAACAAAGAACTCGCAACCAACGCAATAAAGGGGTTGTCAATCCTTCACGGCCACTTCATGTAAAGTGAGATCTAATAGAGATAGTATGATAAGATAAATATATTTTTGGTATTTTATAACATAGATGCAAAAAGTAAAGATGCAAATAAAAGTAGATTGGAAGCAAATATGATAAGAGATAGACCCGGGGGCCATATGTTTCACTAGAGGCTTCTCTCAAGATAGCATAAGTATTACGGTGGGTGAACAAATTATTGTCGAGCAATTGATAGAAAAGCGAATAATTATGAGATTATCTAGGCATGATCATGTATATAGGCATCACGTCCGTGACAAGTAGACCGACTCCTGCCTGCATCTACTACTATTACTCCACACATCGAATGACTCCTGCCTGCATCTAGAGTATTAAGTTCATAAGAATAGAGTAACGCCTTAAGTAAGATGACATGATGTAGAGGGATAAACTCATGCAATATGATACAAACCCCATCTTTTTATCCTCGATGGCAACAATACAATACGTGCCTTGCAACCCTTTCTGTCACTGGGTAAGGACACTGAGGGAGTCCTGGACTAGGGGGTGTCCGGACAGCCAGACTATCATCGTCCGCCGGACTCCAAGACTACGAAGATACAAGATTGAAGACTCCGTCCCGTGTCCGGATGGGACTTTCTCTTGGCGTGGAAGGCAAGCTTGGCGATACGGATATGTAGATCTCCTACCATTGTAACCGACTTGTAACCCTAGCCCTCTCGTGTCTATATAAACCGGAGGGCTTTAGTCCGTAGGACACAACATACATTACAACAATCATACCATAGGCTAGCTTCTAGGTTTAGCCTCTTTGATCTCGTGGTAGATCCACTCTTGTACTACCCATATCATCAATATTAATCAAGCAGACGTAGGGTTTTACCTCCATCGAGAGGGCCCGAACCGGGTAAAACATCGTGTCCCTTGTCTCCGTTACCATCCGCTTAGACGCACGCGGGACCCCTACCCGAGATCCGCCGGTTTTGACAACCGACATTGGTGCTTTCATTGAGAGTTCCTCCGTGTCGCCACCGATAGGCTCGATGGCTTCTTCAATCAACAACGCTGTCTGTGGTGAGACTTTTCTCCCGGACAGATCTTCAGATTCGCGGCTTCGATCGCGGGCTAATTCACTTGGCCATCCGGAGCAGATCGAAGTTATGCCTCGCCGTCACGTCGTTCGAAGCCTAAACTTCACGGCCGACATCCGCGGGACTTGATCTTCGACGGGCTTGAGACATGTACCGAGCGTGCCGCACCGCCACGATGGGCATGATCTAGCTCGCCACGGACAAGGCCTTTGGTGGTCGCAGACAAGAATCCGCCCGCCCTTAGTCCGAGCTGATCGCCAGATCGAGGACCGTGGCTGGACACCGCCGGTGCCGCAACTTCCACGACGATGGAGCCGAACACTAACCTTGTCCCTTGCGGTTCAGGACTCGAGGTGCCGGACCACCGCCGGACTCAACCTCCCGCGCCGCTAATCGATCGATTGGCGCCACCGCCGCAGATATCTCCCAACACTCGCCTTTGGCGACATCCTAAATTTGCTAAAACATCTCTCGCTATCCCGAGAGACCCGCCAGACTATGGCTAGGACGGTTGGGATACGGACGATTTAAGAAATTCAAAGCCCACCCACCACCCACTTTGTAGCCATCGCCGATTTATCTAACAGACATGTTAGACTACGATTCAAGACATCGACGGTATGGACGATGATGCCGAGATTTAACAAGAACCAGCGCCACAGTGGCATCGAAGACCACTCACATATGACATATACATGGTGGACACCCCAAAAGAGGGGACGGCGAAGAAGCAATGGAGGCGATTCCTTAAAGAACAGCCCAAGCGCCGACGCAGCCAAGGCCGCCTAAATCCCGCCACAACAAGAATGGAGATTCAGCACATGAGATAATAATACCCGTAAAGTGTCAAGACAATCCCTCCAAAGAAGATTCAGCGCAGAGGACGCAGGCAAGCCCTCACGAGAGCGGCAGATGAAGAGGTCGAGGATGATAATTATATACCTCCTCCAAGACGAGGCAAGCCTCAACGACGACGAATTGCCGTGCCCGAGGATCCCGCCAACAAGAGCGCTTTTAAACGCAGGCTTATCACCACAAGAAATAGCCTAAAGAAAGCAGAGCAGCTTCAAGCTGATTAGGACTCGCCGCCGATCGATGGACCGAGGTCCTCGCGTCAAGAGTATGAACTCAACGCCTCCAAAGCTACCCAAAACGCAAGTTGCTCTCGACTAGAGGAGGAAGCATACATGCCTTCATCACCAGCAAGCACAATACGACCGATCGACCACCCCGTGGTCGCGATGAGAGGCATCTAGGCCTCCACCAAGACCGCACTCGCATCACCCAAAAGTACGGGCCAAGAGGGAACGCACCGGATTTGCGAGATATATTGAGGACAAAGCAAGGCAATCCAGATCCATCTATGGATCACGGGCGCCTAACCACCCACGCATTTAATACCGCGCCACGGATACAATAACTCCGCCGGGCCAACACAATGCATAACGCCACTTGAGCTACGCCGTGATATTGCTCAATATAGAGGCACCGCACACCCGCTATGCTTCACCGACGAAGTAATGGATCATCAAATCCTCAAGGGTTTAAACCCGTAAACATTGAATCCCACGATGGCACAACAGCATCTCGCGGTTTGGATCAAGATTATCTCCTTCACATCCATATGGCCCGCGCGCACGCATCTCCACGCCATCAAGTATCTCCCACTAAGCTTAAAGGACCAGCTCGGCATTGGCTTAACAGCTTGCCCGCAGAGTCAATTGTGTTGGGAAGACTCGAAGCCGCATTCTCGACAACTTCCAGGCACATATGTGCGACCACCGACGCCGATGACCTAAGCCACATAATTCAGCAGCCTGATTTAATCGGATGCATAGCTCGACACGGTTCTAACAAAGAAAAATCAAATCGCTGATCGTCTCTGGATGCAGAGGCCTCGCAGCCTTCAAACATAACATCCGCGATGAGTGGCTAGCCCGCACCTAGGACAGAAAAGCCAAATCCATGGCAGCCCTCACATTCTAATGACCCGCTTCAGGCGGGAGAGGACAGCCGCTAGCTCGCAAAGAACAACCTCAAGAAAATTCGGCAGTCCGGATACCAAGGACCACAATGGCGTGTCGCGTCGAAGCAAAAATAAACGCTGCATTAACGGCGATGACAAGGAGGATACAGCAGTCAATGCCGGATTCCGAGGCTCTAAACCCGGTCAGCGGAAGAAGCCATTCAAAAGAACCACTCCGGTCCGTCTAATTTGGACCAATATCGACCGCTAATGTCGATACATGGCACTTCAAAAGCCGCTAATCACACCAACAGAGATTGTTGGGTATTCAAGCAAAGGGCAAGTTAATCGTCAAAACAATGACAAGGGCTGCACAATGACGACGAGGAAGAGACCCGCTTCTCCAACAATAGAGGATGTATGGTTTCCCCACAAGTGCGGACGGTGAATATGATATACGCAACCCATATACCCAAGAGGGAGCGAAGCGCACTAAGGGACGATATGCAATGGAGCCACCGCCCTAAGTTCAATCCATGGTCCTTTGCCCGATCACTTTCGATCAAGAGATCATCCGACCAAGATCCGCTTATGGCGATTCGCCGCATTGGTTTTAGACCCAATCGCCGATGGATTTCACCTCACGAGTCCCGATGGATGGCAGCAGAGTCTCGAACCTCGCTTTATCAGATACAAAGGTACAAGATGGGCATAGACCCTCAAGGATTAAACCTACAAAGACGACCTTCAAAGGCGCCTATACCAGTGTCGAGGCCAATTGTACTGTGCTCACCACACCGAAGTGGTCTTCGATCCCCGAACAATTTTCGAGCGAGGAGTTAATCTTCGACATAGTCCCGCTCCGCAGTGGCTATCACGCTCGCCGGACGATCCCGCTTGTAAAGTTCAACGCGTGCCGATTATGCATACCTCAAGCTCAAGATGCCAGCCCTCGTGGAGTCATCACGGTCAACGGAAATACGGAACGCCCTCCGAACGGAGGAACATACAATGCTCTGCGCGTAGTACAAAGCAGCCTTCTAAAGCATTTTCGAGTCCGCCAAGAACGCCGGACACGCCAAACGGGCCCGAGCAACATCAACTAAGACCACCTAGCACGCCCGAAAGGCACAGAGTAATGCGGCCCCAACCCCAGCCCTCGTGATAATTGTAAAACCAACCTCCGCGGCATCATTACGCCCGAGATACCATGGGCTTATGGGAGGGGCACGACCACAACAGACCCATAGTGCGGCTCGACCGCACTGTGGGCCCCAAGTGTGTCGCTTTTTTTATCATTTTTTCTTCTTTGTATACACAGACTCGCTCACTGAGGTTCTCAGACGGCGGTGAACCCGCCGAACTCACGATACAACAGCCAGACAGAAGAAGGCTGCGTTAACATTGTGTGGTCTCCATTACAAGCATTAAATTCGATTATATACACCAGTTTGCAGCCCACCCTCGAGGGGGACATGCTTATTTAGTCCAACCTTGCTTACCGTGACTATTTGTATCAATCCACACTCATAGCAGAATTCTTTAAATAAATAATGCAGCATTTTTGCCTCGTTATTGCATTACTTTACACATATGTTCATTAATGACATCTCGCACCAGATATTTTGGTACGGCCAATACACCAGGGGCTTATGTTCCCCGTGATTATGGTGTGATAAGTCCGAACACTTTCACAAGTGCGGCACCCCAAACTTATAGCATTATATGAATCGGCTTCAATCATGTCTTGGGTCAATAGTTGGTTTGCCGGCCCCACGCTTTGGTGCCTTACGCCCGCTCGCCGGCTAAGGTGGCACCGGGAGAACCATCGCGATTGCGCCCTGCTGAGCCGGGCGAGCGCCAAAGGAGAAAGCTAAACCGACGGCATGATAAGGCGAGACCGGTCGCTGTTCAAGAGGTCCTTTCGTCCCTAAAGACCTATGCCGCTCGAAATAAGCACGGATAATGTCCGACGATAGGCGTGATAGCGCCTCAATTCGGTCTTCCGAATACTAGGGGCTTCACTAAATTTAAAATTATTGAATTCTATGGCTAAGGAGAGTGTTCAAGCATTATAAGTCCGTTGCCTTGTTCGTTGTGTTGAGCGCCCCTAGATGGACCCAAAATGGGAACAAGAGTGCTCAAGTTTATCCCGAACACCCCAAAGACTGTGGTTTGGGGGTCAAGCCAACGACTTGCCATCTCTCGATTTTATAAACGGCCGCATGTAAGGTAATATTTTAAGTTAAACAAGCATTGCATAGCGATATGAACAAAGTTTTCATAAGACAGATAATACATAGCGAAGTTTCACTCAATGATTACATCTCTGGGCACTCATCCGCATATTATGCACCCTTCAGATGATTTATAGTACATTTCGCATACGATATTCTCTTGCCACGGCCAAGGGTCAAGAAGAAGCCTCTCCGCATCCAGCCCGCCCAAAGGCACCTTTGCGCGGCAAGGGTCCGACGAGCACCTTCAATACAAAGTGAGCGCTGATAACATTCACCAGGGCACGATCCACCACCGCCAGACGAGGCCGGTAGCTCCTGTGCATGGCTCGCCCAGCCATACCGGACTATAAGGCCCTTCATGGCCTCCTCGCCTACCTTTAGGAGCTCGACCACCGCTTCACCGGTCGCTATGGGCATCGGATGGCCGGCCTCAAAGATATCGAGACCGTAAGACCTTCTCCGCTGAGCTCCTCCTCGCCACGGTAGTATGCGCAAAGATCGGATACACCGCGAGGTAGATCCGCAAACGCCTCGAGAGCTCCGACCGGGTAAGTGTCGTAGTTTACATTAACATGCTTGCTTTGCATGAAAAATGCCTTACCCGCCGCTATTTTCTTCATATCCTCAACTTCTCAAGGGCCTTACGGCCTCGGCCTTGGCGGATTTATGCTGAGAGCCGAGGCAAGCTCGACTCGAAGTCTTTGAGTCGCGCCCAAACTCTCATGCTTCTCCATGAGAGCCCGAGCTTTGCCGCACCTCCGCCACCCGTGCCTCCTGCTTTTTCTCGCTCCGTCTGCTCCTGGCTGCATTATGCTCGTCATGACACAGCCTTTCGTGGCTGCCACCTCATTTGTGGCCCCGCAATACCCATACTATCCTTTGTTAATTTTATTGCAACCAAATCCTTTTCTCAGAAGGTAAAACTTCAAAGTGGTGCTACTCACCTTCTTTGTCCTCGAGCTGCCTTCTTGGCATGGCCGAGCCTCGCCGCATCAGCCGAGATCTTGCTTCAATGCACCAACCTCCGCACAAGGCGGCAGAGGTCAAGAAGCAGCTGCAAACCCATATTGACATAATTTATTAGCAACCTCACAGATATCTTTTTCGCATCCTCACCCAATTTTTCTTTCCGAGCACCGAACCGAGCATCGGGGCTACTATCTATGCGGTATTACATTACATAATTTTAACTTCTTACATCAAAGCTCGTTAGAAGGCTATCGCAGATTCGCACACCCGCCTTGGCGAAGCCGAATCTTTCAATCACCGCACTCATAATAAAGGCGGTGTTTTTCTCAATGGAGGCACCTTGGGGCGCCCAAGAAAGTTGTCCGCGCCCGGCTGGACGGAGGCCACCGGCCACGGTCTTGCCCTTCTTATGAGTATTGCCACGGACCGAACCACCGCAGTTCCGCATGGAGTCCGCAAGAAAGTCCGAAGGTTGCCTATGCGGCGCCCGAGCCTCCTCCGATGGGTCCTTTCGATCCCACCTCTGCCCCTCATTGGCGCGAGGGGTGGAGGCAATGAATGGAATCCACATCCGACGGAGCTAACGACCGCCGATGAAGCGGAAGATCATCATCGCCGGATCATGGGCAAGATATGCATTAGAAGGACACTATGTGACACAAAAGAAATTGCAAATCATTCAGAACTGGATACTTATGATCTCGCCGAGGCCTCGCCCTTGAAGGCCACTTCTTCACGCCAACGCTGGTGTTGGCAGAGCTGTCCGGGAATAGTTCTCCTCTGACCTTCGCCTCCCCCCGCTGGGAAACCTTCCTCTTCCTCTCTCCTTCCTCTAGGAGAGAGTCTTCCCTCCTCATCTTCGGGAGGAGTCCGCCGAGTCGCTTGACACCAAAACGAGAACTCTTTCGAGTGCCCGGCCACCTTCTTGGTTTCTTCTCCCAAGACCACGCGGTGTGCCGGAACCAGATTTCCGCCTAGACGGCATCCACTGGTCTTCCGCATGGGAGCCGGGCAGATGAGCTTCTCGGCCTTCTTCATCCATTCCTCGCCAAAGGAAAAGGGAGATTAAAACCCATTGTGGTCGAACTATTAACAACAAGTGTCCCGTGAAAGGGTAGAATCACTTACCTCGTCACCGACGCCGCGAGTGAAATCCGCGATCTTCCGTCATGATGCGGGGCTTCGCGCCTTAAACAAAGCACCTCCAGTGCCTTCAGACGTCAGGTCGAAGAGCCCGCCAACGCCTCGTGTGCTGTCCGGATTGAACTCACATGATTGAATGCCCGTTTGGCATGGGAGAATCCGCGAACGAGCATACCGACCACGTTAACCACTCGAGCTTTGTTCACCACTGGATACAGCTTGACTCCGCCGCCTCCTTCAATTACCCCACAACGAGCCCTTCTTTCCAGAGGTGAGTTATGAGGGATTCCAGATTCAACTCGGGGCCGCCACTCCACGAGGGTCGCTGCTCGGTGGTATAGAACCACCCCGACCGCCACCCTTGACGGAGTCCACGAAGGCCCTTCGGACAGAGGACGCTGGGCATCTTGCCCAACATGGCGCCCAAGACTACCTCAGCGGCCTCTTCACTACCTTTTGGCTTGACGTTGAAGGTCTTGAGCCACAAGTCAAGTGGGGCCGGATGCAGAGGAGGGTTTCGCATACCACGATAAACGCCGAGATGTTGAGGATGAAGTTCGCGCCAGATCATGGAAATCCAGCCGTAGTAGAACATGAGCCCCTGACAAAGGGGTGAAGTGGAAAGCCCATCCGCGGAGGAAGTGGGGAAGGAAAATGACCTCTCATGGGGCCCGGTAGGGATGAGCTGCCTCGTCGGGCAAATGGCCGCGCTGATGTCACCGAAAGGTATCCGGCACAAGCAGCTTTGTGATGTGCTCCTCCTAACGGTGGAAGCCAACCATTTGCCTCCCGCCCGACATGGTCGAGAAGGTTGAGACGAGATGCGCGAACTTGGGCGCCTGGAGCTCGAAAGCGCGGAGGTGGATAAGCAAAGGAGGAAGAAGGCGGTGAAAAGGTGAATCCTTATCCCTTATATATAGGCAAGCGAAGACTATGCGCCCCCACCGCCGGTAAAACTCGCTATCTCCTGCGCCACCATCAATGGCGCGTTAGGTTACCCACGCCTCATTGATGAGAATCCCGGATAAGGGGAACACGATCCGCTCGACAAGACGCGCAAGGAACCACTTCGCTAAACGCTACCGAGGCGGTATAATAAAAACAATTCAAGTAAAGGCTTGGTAGTGGTGTGACGTCATGCCGCAAAAATACGCCGCCAGATTGAACTTGTGTACATTTTATTCTCTCTACTATGGAATGTGGAATTCATTTTGCGAGCCGACACTATCCCGGTGTTCGCAATCTTCTTTGGATTATTCGAGGAGGAACCCGCTTTGCAATGCCAACATTATGCGCCACGGACTCATCATCATGAAGCCAGTTCGGGGCTACCGAGGAGTCCTCGACTAGGGGTGTCCGGACAGCCGACTATCATCGTCCACGGACTCCAAGACTATGAAGATACAAGATTGAAGACTCCGTCCCGTGTCCGGATGGGACTTTCTGGCGTGGAAGGCAAGCTTGGCGATATAGATATGTAGATCTCCTACCATTGTAACCGACTTGTAACCCTAGCCCTCTCCTGTCTATATAAACCAGAGGGCTTTAGTCCCAGAGGACACAACATACATTACAACAATCATACCATAGGCTAGCTTCTAGGTTTAGCCTCTTTGATCTCGTGGTAGATCCACTCTTGTACTACCCATATCATCAATATTAATCAAGCAGACGAGGGTTTTACCTCCATTGAGAGGGCCCAACCTAGGTAAAACATCGTGTCCCTTGTCTCCTCGTTACCATCCGCTTAGACGCACGCCTGGGCCCCTTACTCGAGATCCGCCGGTTTTGACACCGACAGACACCGCAAGATTGAACCCAAAGCTAAGCACTTCTCCCATGGCAAGAAAGATCAATATAGTAGGCCAAACCAAACTGATAATTCGAAGAGACTTGCAAAGATAACTCAATCATACATAAAAGAATTCAGAGGAATATTTCTCATAGATAAACTTGATCATAAACCCACAATTCATCAGATCTCGACAAACACACCGCAAAAAGAGTTTACATCGAATAGATCTCCACAAGAGAGGGGAGAACATTGTATTGAGATCCAAAAGAGAGAAGAAGCCATCTAGCTAATAACTATGGACCAAGGTCTGTGGTAAACTACTCACAACTCATCGGAGGAGTATGGTGTTGATGTAGAAGCCTCCGTGGTCGATTCCTCCGTGAGCGCCGACGAAGGCTCCAAGATGGGATCTCGCGGGATGTAGGTTATGGTATGAAATTGTGTTTCGCTGGCTCCTCGGATGTTTTCGGGCACGAGGCTTATATAGGAGGAAGAAGTAAGTCGGTGGTCGCCCAAGGCCCACGAGATGGGGGCGCCTATAGGGGGCGCGCCTACCTCTCATGGTCAGCCGGCTACGCTTTCGACTTGCACTAAGTCCTTCCGATCACGCTCGCTCCAAAACCACGCCCCAAGGTTTCATTCCATTTGGACTCCGTTTAATATTCCTTTTCTTCGAAATACTGAAATAGGCAAAAAACAAACAGCAATACGGGCTGGCCTCCGATTAGTAGGTTAGTCCCAAAAATGATATAAATGTGTAAAATGAAGCCCATAAATATCCAAAAGGGGTAATATAATAGAATGGAACAATCAAAAATTATATACGTTGGAGACGTATCACCCCCCCTTTGAGCTCTCTGTAACCAGGTTGCTTCTTCACCAACAAGCATGTAAGTGATGCCATCTCTCCGGCCAGATGTGGTTGGTGGCGGCGGTCCTTCTTTCCCCTCTTCTTCAAGTTGTTCCCTGCCTCCTCCCTGCTACTCTGATGGTTGTAATTAACATCACTCCTACTTGTTTAGTTGTTGCCCTAATGCAACCTACATTTTTAGGAACCAAACAACATAAACAACTTGACCTAGAACATCTCCACTGATGCAAGCGGGCAAAAAAATTGTGCAGATAACCAACACATGCCCAATGGTACTACGAGGTGAAGGAATTCCCGTAATCACATACGGGAGGTCATATTGCCTAAAAAATACGGGATGTCATATACCTAGCTTTTATCGATTCATATGGGCACATACAATTGTGCTATCATTAGAAGTGTCGCATAGGATAAATGTTGAGGTGAAAGACAAATAAGTCAGAATAAAAAACTTGCCTTTTCTTATTTAAGAGATGGTTTTTAAAAAAGAAATCAAATCAACTTTATTTATCAGATAATTAAATAGCTAGATCGTTTAAAAGGGGGCGAGAAATAAAATCAGGGATCACAGAGTCCTAGAAAGCATAATTTTTCTCACTAAAAGGGAGGCCCATGGGGGCGACCAGCCCACCAGTGGACTGGTTCCTTCGCCACTTCAGCCCATGGGGCCCGGATAGGTGGCCCCACTCGGACACCTGACCCTTCCGGTCCCAGATAACATCGCGACTTCAAACTTTCCCGATGGCTCAAACCGACTTCCTATATATAATTCTTCACTGACCATTCCGAACCTCGTGACGTCCGGATTCTCATCCGACCAACAACTTTCGGGTTACCGCGATACTAGTATCTACAACCCTAGCCACCGAACCTTAAGTGTATAGACCCTACGGATTGGAGACATGCGACATGACCGACGACTCCTACCAATAACCAACAAATGGATCTACCCATGTTGGCCCCACATGCTCCTCGATGATCTCATCGGATGAACCACGATGTCAAGGATTCAAGTAATCCCGATACACCTTTGTCAATCAATACATTTTGCCCGAGATTCGATCGCCGGTATCCCAATACCTCGCTCAATCTCATTACCGACAAGTCACTTTACTCGCACTATAATGCATGATCCGTGACCAACCACTTAGTCACTTTGAGCTCATTATGATGATGCATTACCGAAAGTGGGCCCAGAGATACCTCTCCCATAATGGAGTGACAAATCCTACTCGATCCGTGTCAACCCAACAATCACTTTCAGAGATACTGTAGTATACCTTTATAGCCACCCACATGCCAGGATGTTTGGTACACCCAAAGCACTCTTACGGTATCCGGAGTTACACAATCTCATGGTTTAAGGAAACGATACTTGACATTAGAAAAGCTCTAGCAAAACGAACTACACAATCTTGTGCTATGCTTAGGATTGGGTCTTGTCCATCACATCATTCTCCCAATGATTTGATCCGTTATCAATGACATCCAATGTCCATGGTCGAAACCTTGACCATCTATTGATAAACGAGCTAGTCAACTAGAGGCTCACTAGGGACATGTTGTGGTCTATGTATTCACACATGTATTACGATTTCCTGATAACACAATTATAGCATGAATAATAGACAATTATCATGAACGAGGAAATATAATAATAACCATTTTATTATTGCTCTAGGAATATTTCCAACAATAGATTGGTAGGAAAAGACCATCGCTCATCCCCGACCGCCACTCATAAGGAAGACAATCAATAAATAAAATTGTGCTCCAACTTCATCACAAAGCTTCTCAATATATGCATGCTACGGAATCACAAACCTCAACACAAGTATTTTCATAATCACCTCAACTAGCATGACTTTAATATCACTACCTCCATATCTCAAAACAATTATCAAGTATCAAATTGATCATAACATCCAATTCACTTTCTATGATAGTTTTTATTATGCCCAACTTGGATGCTCATCATTCTAGGACCAAATTTGTAACCATAGCAAATACGATGCTGTTCTAAAAGACTCAAATAATATAAGTGAAGCATGAGAGACTAGCAATTTCTTCAAAATTAATCCACTACCGTGCTCTAAAAAATATAAGTGAAGCACTAGAGCAAAAACTATCAAGCTCAAAAGATATAAGTGAAGCACATAGAGTATTCTAGCAAATTCTAATCAAGTGGTCTTCCAACAGGTGTGTACAGCAAGGATGATTGTGGTAAACTAAAAAGCAAAGACTAATATAATGCACGACGCCCAAGCAAAACACATATCATGTGGCTTAATAAAAATATAGCTCCAAGTAAAGTTACCAATGAACGAAGACAAAAGAGGGATGCCTTCCCGGCATCCTCAAGCTTAGGCTTTGGCTATCCTTGAATATCCTGGGGTTCCATGGGTATCCCCAAGATTAGGCTCTTGCCACTCCTTATTCCATAGTACATAAAAGCTTTACCCAAAACTTGGAAACTTCACAATGTAAAACTCAACAGAAATCTTATAAGTCTGTTAGTGAAAGAAAACAAAACACCACATAAGGTACTGTAATGAACTCATTCTTTATATAATTTGGTGTTAAACCTACTGTATTACAACTTCTATGGTTTATAAACTATTTTACTAGCCATAGATGCATCAAAATAAGCAAACAACACACGAAAAACAGAATCTGTCAAAAACAGAACAGTTTGTAGCAATCAGAACTAACGCAAACTTCTAGAACTCTAAAAATCCTACTAAATAGGAAGTCCTGACCAATTTGTCTATTGATCAGCACAAAATGAATCAACGCAAAATCACGCTTTCTGTGATTTAACAAAACTAAGTTCGTAAGCGCACAAAGTTTCTGTTTTTCAGCGAATCAAATTAACTATCATCATAGGTTATCCTATAGGTTCTACTTGGCACAAACACTAATTAAAAGATAAAACACATCTAAACAGAAGGTATATGCAAGATTTATTACTAAACAGGAACAAAAACAAAAACACAAAGAAAATTGGGTTGCCTCAACTAGCTTATCATTTAACGCCTTGCTAGGCATAAAAGCTAAGATAGATCTAAGTAGTGCCATCTTTGGCACTAAATTCATAAGTAGCTCGCATGATAGATTCATAAGGTAATTTGACTTTCTTTCTTGTAAAGTGCTCCATGCCTTTCTTTAAAGGAAATTGAATCTAATGTCTCTTCCTTCATATCAATAATCGCGCCAATCGCTCTAAGGAAAGGTCTACCAAGAATATTAGGGCAAGAAAGATTGCAATCTATATCAAGAATGATAAAGTCTACGGCACCAAATTTCTATTTGCAACAATGAGAACATCATTGATCCTTCCCATTGGCTTTTTAATGGTGGAATCCGCAAGGTGTAAATTTAAAGGGCAATCATCAAGATCATGGAAACCTAGAATATCACATAAAGTTTTCGGAATCGTGAAACACTAGCACCCAAATCACACAAAGCAAAACACTCATGATATTTAATTCTAATATTTATAGTAGGTTACCACTCATCATTAAGTTTTCTAGGTATAGAAACTTTCAAATTAAGTTTTTCATCATAAGATTGCATCAAGGCATCAACGATATGTTTGGTAAAAGCTTTATTTTGACTATAAGCATGAGGAGAATTAACAACGGATTGCAACAAGGAATACAACCTTCTAAAGAACAATTATCATAATCAAATTCCTTGAACCGAGATAGTGGGTTCAATACTATTTAAAGTCATGACCTCTCCAATCCCACTTTTACCAAATTTAGCATCAAGATCTAAAAACTCCAATTTTGGGACACCTTCTAGGTAAAGTTGACTCATCTTTAGCCCCATAATTACCAAGATCCATAATGTAAAACAAATATCTAATAGGGGACACATCAATAACTTTAAGATCTTCATCATTATGGAAACTAGAAGAACATGCTTTACAAAGCAATCTTTCTTAGCACGCAATCTAGCGTGTTCTTTCCTTGCACTCATAAATGGAAATTCTCATGGCTTTGAGAGACTTATTGATATCATGCTTAGGGAAGAAGATATAGTTTAAGAGAATCAACATCAAGCAAAAGTCTATCAACGCTCCTAGCCAAATCATCAACTTTGAGCAATTTTCTTCAAGCAAAGCATTAAAATTTTTATGAGAGATCATAAATTATTTCACACTATTCTCAAAATCAGAGGGCATCTTATTAAAATTACCATAAGAATTTTTGTAGGAATTTCCATAATTATTAGAGGAATTAGTAGGGAACGGTCTAGCATTAAAGTTTCCTCTATAAGCATTGTTTCCAAAACTATTCCTACCAACAAAATTCACATCCATAGATTCATTATTATTCTCAATCAAAGTAGGCAAAGGCATATCATTGGGATCAAGAGGAGTATTCTTAGTAGCAAACAATTTCATAAGTTCATCCATCTTTCCACTCAAATCATTGATTTCTTCTATAGCATGCACTTTTTTACTAGAAGATTTTTCGGTGTGCCATTAAGAATAATTAGCCACAATATTATCAAGAAGTTTTGTAGCATCTCCTAACATGATTTACATAAACGTGCCTCCCGCGGCCGAATCTAAGAGATTTCTAGAAGCAAAGTTCAATCCGGCATAAATTTTTTGTATGATCATCCATAAATTCAAACCATGAGTAGGGCAATTGTGAATCATCAATTTCATTCTTTCCCAAGATTGGGCAACATGCTCATGATCAAGTTGTTTAAAATTCATAATATTGTTCCTAATAGTGATAATCTTAGCGGGAGGAAAACACTTAGAGATAAAACCATCTTTGCACTTGTTCCAAGAATCAATACTATTTTAGGCAAAGACTAAAACCAAACTTTAGCACGATCTCTAGTAAAACGAAATAACTTCAATTTAACAATATCGTTATCCGTATCTTTCTTCTTTTGCATATCACACAAATCAACAAAGTTGTTTAGATGAGTAGCGCATCTTTAATAGGAAGGTCGCGAATTGATCTTTCATAACAAGATTCAAGAGCAAAGATTGATTTCACAAGACTCAACATCATTCAGAGGAGCAATCAGAGTACTAAGGAAATCATTATTATTGGTATTCAAGAAATCACACTGGTATTATCTTGCGCCATGGCAATAAATAATCCAACACACAAGCAAATGTAAAAAGGCGTTTAAAAGAGAGAGGAGGAGATTGAAAAGACAAAATAAAACTGCAAGGGTGAAGTGGGGGAGAGGAAAACGAGAGGCAAATGGCAAATAATGTAAATGCGAGGGAGATGAGTTTGTGATGGGTACTTGGTATGTCTTGACTTGAGCGAAGACCTCCCCGGCAACGGTGCCAGAAATCCTTCTTGCTACGCCTTGAGCTATGCTGGTTTTCCTTGAAAAGGAAAGGGTGATGCAGCAATAGTAGCGTAAGTATTTCCTCAGCTTTTTGAGAACCAAGTATCAATCCAAGAGGAGGCTCAAAAGTCTCACACACCTACACAAACAAACAAAGAACTCGAACCAACGCAATAAAGGGGTTGTCAATCCTTCACGGCCACTTGTAAAGTGAGATCTAATAGAGATAGTATGATAAGATAAATATATTTTTGGTATTTTATAACATAGATGCAAAAAGTAAAGATGCAAATAAAAGTAGATTGGAAGCAAATATGATAAGAGATAGACCCGGGGCCATATGTTTCACTAGAGGCTTCTCTCAAGATAGCATAAGTATTACGGTGGTGAACAAATTATTGTCGAGCAATTGATAGAAAAGTTAATAATTATGAGATTATCTAGGCATGATCATGTATATAGGCATCACGTCCGTGACAAGTAGACCGACTACCGCATCTACTACTATTACTCCACACATCGAATGACTCCTGCCCGCATCTAGAGTATTAAGTTCATAAGAATAGAGTAACGCCTTAAGTAAGATGACATGATGTAGAGGGATAAACTCATGCAATATGATACAAACCCCATCTTTTTATCCTCGATGGCAACAATACAATACGCGTTTGCAACCCTTTCACACCGGGTAAGGACACCGAGGGAGTCCTCGACTAGGGGTGTCCGGACAGCAGACTATCATCGTCCGCCGACTCCAAGACTACGAAGATACAAGATTGAAGACTGCCCCTGTCCGGATGGGACTTTCCTTGGCGTGAAGGCAAGCTTGGCGATACGGATATGTAGATCTCTACCATTGTAACCGACTAGTAACCCTAGCCTCTCGTGTCTATATAAACCGGAGGGCTTTAGTCCGTGAGGACACAACATACATTACAACAATCATACCATAGGCTAGCTTCTAGGTTTAGCCTCTTGATCTCGTGGTAGATCCACTCTTGTACTACCCATATCATCAATATTAATCAAGCAGACGTAGGGTTTTACCTCCATCGAGGGCCCGAACCGGTAAAACATCGTCCCTTGTCTCCCCGTTACCATCCGCCAGACGCACAGCCGACCCCTACCCGAGATCCGCCGGTTTTGACATCGACATTGGTGCTTTCATTGAGAGTTCTCCGTGTCGCCACCGATAGGCTCGATGGCTTCTTCAATCAACAACGCCTGCCCAGGTGAGACTTTTCTCCCGGACAGATCTTCAGATTCGCGGCTTCGACCGCGGGCTAAATCACTTGGCCATCCGAGCAGATCGTTATGCCCCCGTCACAGTCGTTCGGCTTAAACTTCACGGACATCCGGGACTTGATCTTCGACGGGCTTGAGACACACCGAGCGCGGCCGACCGCCACGATGGGCATGATCTAGCTCGCCACGGATGTGCCTTTGGTGGCCGCAGATAAGAATCCGCTCCGCCCTTAGTCCGGAGCTGACGCCAGACGAGGACGGTGGTCGGACACCGCCTGGTGCCGCAACTTCCACGACGATGGAGCCAACACTAACCTTGTCCCTTGCGGTCAGACTCGAGGTGCCGGACCACCGCCGGACTAACCTCTCGCCGCCGCCAATCGATCTGATTGGCGCCACCGCCGCACATTCCCAACACTCGCCTTTGGCGACATCCTAAATTTGCTAAACATCTCTCGCTATCCCGAGAGACCGCCGATATGGCTAGGACGGGGGATACGACGACGAAGAAATTCAAAGCCCACCCACCACCCACTTTGTAGCCATCACGATTTATCTAACAGACATGTTAGACTACGACCAAGACATCGACGGTATGGACGATGATGCCGGAGATATCAAGAACCAATACCACAGTAGCAATCGAAGACCACCTCACATATGACATATACATGGTGGACACCCCAAAAGAGGGGACGGCGAGGCAATGAGGCAGATTCTTAAAGAAACAGCCCAAGCGCCGACGTCAACAAGGCCGCCTAAATCCCGCCACAACAAGAATGGAGATTCAGCACAGAGATAATAATAACCGTAAAGTGTCAAGACAATCCCTCCAAAGAAGATTCAACAGGAGGACGCAGGCAAGCCCTCACGAGAGCGGCGATGAAGAGGTCGAGGATGATAATTATATACCTCCTCCGAAGACGCAAGGCCTCAACGACGATTTAATTCGCCGCCCGAGGATCCCTCAACAAGAGCGCTTTAAACGCAGGCTTATCACCACAAGAAATAGCCTAAAGAAAAAGCAGAGCGCTCAAGCCGAGGACTCGCCGCCGATCGATGGACCGAGGTCCTCGCGTCAAGAGTATGAACTCAACGCCCTCCAAAAGCTACCCAAAACGCAAGTTGCTCTCGACTAGAGGAGGAAGCATACATGCCTTCATCACCAGCACACGACCGACCGACCACCCCGTGGTCGCGACTGAGAGGCATCTAGGCCTCCACCAAGACCGCACTCGCATCACCCAAAAGTACGGCCAAGAGGGAACGACCGGATTTGCGAGATATATTGAGGACAAAGCAAGGCAATCCAGATCCATCTATGGATCACGTGGCGCCTACCACCCACGCATTAATACCGCCACGGACATAACAATCCGCCGCTTAACACAATGCATAACGCCACTTGAGCTACGCCGTGATATTGCTCAATATAGAGGCATCGCACACCCGCTATGCTTCATCGACGAAGTAATGGATCATCAAATCCTCAAGGGTTTAAACCCGTAAACATTGAATCCACGATGGCACAACAGATTCCCGCGGTTTGGATCAAGATTATCTCCTTCACATCCATATGGCCCGCGCCACGATCTCCACGCCATCAAGTATCTCCCACTGCTTAAAGGACCAGCTCGCATTGGCTTAACAGCTTGCCCGCAGAGTCAATTGGTGTTGGGAAGACCCGAAGCCGCATTCTCGACAACTTCCAGGCAAAGCGACCACCAGACGATGACCTAAGCCACATAATTCAGCAATGCATTTAATCGGATGTATACTCGACACGGTTCTAACAAAGAAAATCAAATCGCTGATCGTCTGGATGCAGGCCCTCGCAGCCTTCAAACATAACATCCGCGATGAGTGGCTAGCCCGCACCTAGGACAGAAAAGCCAAATCCATGGCAGCCCTCACATTCTAATGACCCGTCAGGCGGGAGAGGACAGCTGCTAGCTCAAAGAACAACCTCAAGAAAAATTCGGCATCCGATACCAAGGACCACAATGGCGTGTCGCGCCGGCAAAAATAAACGCTGCATTAACGGCGATGACAAGGAGGATACAGCAACAATGCCGGATTCCGAGGCTCTAAACCCGGTCAACAAGAAGCCATTCAAAAGAACCACTCCGTCCGTCTAATTTGGACCAATATCACCGCTAATGTCGATACATGGCACTCTTCAAAAGCTACTAATCACACCAACAGAGATTGTTGGGTATTCAAGCAAAGGGCAAGTTAATCGTCAAAACAATGACAAGGGGCTGCACAATGACGACGAGGAAGAGACCCGTTCTCCAACAATAGAGGATGTATGGTTTCCCAGCGCGGACGGTGAATATGATATACGCAACCCATATACCCAAGAGGGAGCGAAGCGCACTAAGGACGATATGCAATGGAGCCGCCGCCTTAAGTTCAATCCATGGTCCTCTTCGCCCGATCACTTTCGATCAAGAGATCATCCGACCAAGATCCGCTTATGGCGATTCGCCGCATTGGTTTTAGACCCAATCGCCGATGGATTTCACCTCACGAGTCCCGATGGATGGCAGCAGAGTCGAACTGCTTTATCGATATAAAGGCACAAGATGGGCATAGACCTCAAGGATTAAACCTACAAAGACACCTTCAAAGGCGCCTATACTGTGTCGAGGCCAATTGTACAGGCTCACCACACCGAAGTGGTCTTCGGATCCCTAACAATTTCGAGCGAGGAGTTAATCTTACATAGTCCTGCTCAGCTGGCTATCACGCTCGCTTCGGACGATCCGCTGCTTGCAAAGTTCAACGCGGTGCAGATTATGCATACCTCAAGCTCAAGATGCCAGCCCTCGTGGAGTCATCACGGTCAACGGAAATACGGAACGCCCTCCGAACGGAGGAACATATGGCTCTTATGCGTAGTACAGCAGCCTTCTAAAGCATTTTAGTCCGCCGCGAACGGCCGGACACGCCAAACGGCCCCGAGCAACATCAACAAGACCACCTAGCACGCCCGAAGGCTACAGAGTAATGCGGCCCCAACCCCACCTCGATAATTGTGCAAAACCAACCTCCACAGGCATCATTACGCCTGAGATACCATGGGCTTATAGGAGGCACGACCACAACAGACCCATAGCGGCTCGACCACACTGTGGGCCCCAAGTGTGTCGCTTTTTTTATCATTTTTCTTCTTTGTATACACAGACTCCGCTCACTGAGATTCTCAGACGGCGGTGAACCCGAACTCACGATACAACAGCCAGACAGAAGAAGGTCATGTTAACATTCGTGTGGTCTCCATTACAAGCATTAAATTCGATTACATACACCAGCTTGCAGCCCACCTCGAGGGGGACATGCTTATTTAGTCCAACCTTGCTTACCGCACTATTTGTATCAATCCACACTCATAGCAGTAATTCTTAAATAAATAATGCAGCATTTTTCCTGTTATTGCATTACTTACACATATGTTCATTAATGACATCTCGCACCAGATATTTTGGTACGGCCAATACACCAGGCTTATGTTCCCCGATTATGGTGTGATAAGTCCAACACTTTCACAAGCGGCACCCAAACTTATAGCATTATATGAATCGCCCAATCATGTCTTGGGTCAATAGTTGGGTTTGCCTGCTCCCACGCTTGGTGCCTTACGCCCGCTCGCTGGCTAAGGTGGCACCGGGAGAACCATCGCGATTGCGCCCTGGGCTGAGTCAAGCAGCCAAAGGAGAAAGCTAAAACCGACCGCATGATAAGGCGAGACCTGTCATTGCTCAAGAGGTCCTTTCGGGTCCCTAAAGACTATGCCGCCGAGCTAAGCACCGGATAATGTCCGACGGCGGCGTGATAGCGCCTCAATTCGGTCTTCCGAATACTAGGGGCTTCACTAAATTTAAAATTATTGAATTCTATGGCTAAGGAGAGTGTTCAAGCATTATAAGTCCGTTGCTTTGTTCGCTGTGTTGAGCCTCAGATGGACCCAAAATGGGAACAAGAGTGCTCAAGTTTATCCCGAACACCCCAAAGACTGGGCTTGGGGGTCAAGCCAACGACTTGCCATCTCTCGATTTTATAAACGGCCGCATGTAAGGTAATATTTTAAGTTAAACAAGCATTGCATAGCGATATGAACAAAGTCAGCCAGACAGATAATAATATATAGCGAAGTTTCACTCAATGATTACATCTCGGGGCACTCATCCGCATATTATGGCACCCTTCAGATGATGATTTATAGTACATTTCGCATACGATATTCTTGCCACGGCAAGGGTCAAGAAGAAGCCTCTCGATCAAATTTCGCCCCAAAGCACCTTTGCGCGGCAAGGGTCCGACGAGCACCTTCAATACAAAGTGAGCGCTGATAACATTCACCCAGGCACGATCCACCGCCGCGACGAGGCCGGCGAAGCCCTGCATGGCTCGCTCCAGCACAATGACGACTATAAGGTTCATGGCCTCCTCGCCTACCTTAGGAGCTCGACCACCGCTTCACCGGTCGCTAGGCATCGATGGCCGGCCTCAAAGATATCGAGACCGAAGACCTTCTCCGCTGAGCTCTCCTCGCCACGTAGTACGCGCAAAGATCGGATACACCGCGAGGTAGATCTCGCAACGCTCGAGAGCTCCGACCGTAAGTGTCGTAGTTTACATTAACATGCTTGCTTTGCATGAAAAATGCCTTACCCGCCGCTATTTTCTTCATATCCTCAACTTCGAAGGGCCTTACGGCCTCGCCTTGGCGGATTTATGCTGAGAGCCGAGGCAAGCTCGACTCGAAGTCTTGAGTCGCGCCCAAACTCTCATGCTTCTCCATGAGAGCCTCGAGTTTTGCCGCACCTCCGCCACCCGGCTCTCCCTTTCTCGCCGTCTGCTCTGGGCTGCATTATGCTCGTCATGACACATTTCTTTTCAGGTGCCACCTCATTTGTGGCCCCCAATACCCATACTATCCTTTGTTAATTTTATTGCAACCAAATCCTTTTCTCAGAAGGTAAACTTCAAAGTGGTGCTACTCACCTTCTTTGTCCTCGAGCTGCCTTCGGCATGGCCGAGTTTCGCCGCATCGCCGAGATCTTGCTTCAATGCACCAACCTCCGCAGCCAAGGCGGGCAGAGGTCAAAGAAGAGCCCTGCAAACCCATATTGACATAATTTATTAGCAACCCCACAGATATTTTTCGAGATCCTCACCCAGCTTTTTCTTTCCGAGCACCGAACCGAGCATCGGGGCTACTATCTATGCGGTATTACATTACATAATTTTAACTTACATCAAAGCCCGTTAGAAGGCTATCGCAGATTCGGCACCCGCCTTGGCGAAGTAACTTTTCAATCACCGCGACTCATATCAGCCTCAATGGAGGCACCTTGGGCGCCCAAGAAAGTTGTCGGCGCCCGGTTGGACGGAGGCCACCGGCGTTACGGTCTTGCCTTTCTTATGAGTATTGCCACGGACCGAACCACCGCAGTTCCGCATGATGAGTCCGCGCAAAGTCCGAAGGTTGCTTATGGCGCCTCCGAGCCTCCTCCGATGGGTCCTTTCGATCCCACCTCGGCCCTCATTGCGGAGGGGTGGAGGCAGTGAATGGAATCCACATCCGACGGAGTTAACGACCGCCGATGAAGCGGAAGATCATCATCGCCGATCGCGGCGATGCGGCATTAGAAGGACACTATGTGACACAAAAGAAATTGCAAATCATTCAGAACTGATACTTATGATCTCGCCGAGGCCTGGCCCTTGAAGGCCACTCTTCGCCGCCAACGTTGGTGTTGCAGAGTCCGGGAATAGTTCTCTCTGACCTTCGCCTCGCCGGGAAACCTTCCTCTTCTCTCTCCTTCCTCTAGGAGAGAGTCTTCCCTCCTCATTCGGGAGGAGTCCTCGAGTCGCTGGACACTGAAAACGAACTCTTTCGAGTCCGGCCACCTTCTGGTTTCTTCTTCTCCCAAGACCACGCAGGGTGCCGGAACCAGAGGCCCCTAGACGGGCATCCACTGGTCTTCTCGGCATGGGAGCCGGGATGAGCTTCTCGGCCTTCTTCATCCATTCCGCCAAAGGAAAAGGAGATTAAAACCCGCCAGTGGTCGAACTATTAACAACAAGTGTCCCGAAAGGGTAGAATCACTTACCCGTCACCGACGCCGCGAGTGAAATCGCGATCTTCCGTCATGATGCGGGGCTTCGCGCCTCTTAAACAAAGACCTCCAGTGCCTTCGACGTCAGGTCGAAGAGCCCGCCAACGCTCGTGCTGTCCGGATTGAACTCACATGATTGAATGCCCGTTTGGCATGGGAGAATCCGCGAACGAGCATACTCGACCACGTTAACCAGCCCGAGCTTGTTCACCACTGGATATGTGCTTGACTCCCGCAGCCTTCAATTACCCCACAACGAGCCCTTCTTCTGTGAGGTGAGTTGCGAGGATTCCAGATTCAACTCGGGGCCGCCACCCACGAGGGTCGCGCTCTCGGTGGTATAGAACCACCCCGACCGCCACCCTTGACGGAGTCCACGGCCCTTCGGACCAGAGGACGCTTGGGCATCTCCTTGTCTATGCCATCATGGCTTACGCCCACGGAGGACTAGCCTTACTCGGGGTAGATCTTCACGAAGTAGGCGATCTCCTTGCCCTTACAAACTCCTTGGTTCAACTCCACATCATGACGGAGGCTCCCAAGTGACACCTAACCAATCTAGGAGGCACCACCTCCAAAAGGTAATAGATGGGGTTGGTGATGATGAACTCCTTGCTCTTGTGCTTCAAATGATATCTCCCCAACACTCAACTCTCCTCACCGATTTGGCTGTGGTGGAAGAAGGGATTGAGTGGAAAGCAACTTGGGAAGGCTAGAAATCAAGTTTCATATGGTGGGAGTGAAGCAACTTGATCTCAACACAAGGGTAGGTAGTTTTCTTCTCGTAAATGTAAGGTAGGAGTGGTAGTTCTTTCGATGGCTCTCTCCACTAATGAAGAGGAGGTGGAGGGTATTTATAGCCTCCACACAAAATCCAACTGCTACACACATTTGACCAATCTCGGTCGGATCAAGTTGACAACTCGGTGGGACCGAAAGTTCAAATCTTAGAACGTTGGGATTTTCGTGGGACCGAAAATACAATCTCTGCTAGTCCGATTCTTCCAAAGTCTAGGGTTTGCCAATCTCGGTGGGACCGACTTTCTCATCTCGGTGACACCGATTTGAGTACGTATGTTACTGAAGCTTGGCAACACCAATTTCGTATGACCGAGTTTGGAATCGAAAATCCGAAATTTTAGGGTTTGGCTATATGGTCGAGGTGGTTCATCTCGGTGTGACTGGTTTGGAATCGTGGGACCGAGATTACTTATGAGTTTATGTTGGAATGAAAGATTGCCGATAGTTTGAGAGATAAATCACTAAGCACTTAGAGCAACCAGATCATCATCATAACCTCATCCCTTTTAATAGTATTGACTTTCCTATGGACTCAATGTGATCTTGGATCACTAAACCAAAATGGAGTCTTGAGCTTTTGCCAATGTTTTCCTTAGCATTTTGAGGGGTCCACATCATCACCATTGCCATACCCATATCAATGAACTTTCTCAAATATTCTCAAGAAATGATTAGTTCAATGATATATATGTTGTTATTAATTACCAAAACCACCCGGGATAGTTGCACTTTCAATCTCCCCTTTTGGTAATTGATGACAACATATAGATCAAAGCTCGACAAATGATATAATCAATGAATAACATCGTCGCTTTGAGAAGTATGTGATAAGCAAGAGCTCCCCTAAATTTGTGCATTATTTAAGATTTATGCTTGAATGCAAATGCACAATCGATTAGGATCATGGGTTACTCTTCCATGTCACATACATCTTGGTGGAGCGCACAAAATGATAAGAATGAATAACATGCACCCAATCACCAAGACATGAGTAAGTGATCATACAAGATATGAATGGAATATGATAAACAATAAGCACACATTAAGCACAAGATGATCAAGCACTCATCAAGATAGAGCAAACGTAGTATCAAACACACGAAATGTCTCAAAGAACTCAAAAGTATCTCAAGGAAAACCGCAAACGAAAGAGCAAAACGAGCACTCTCTCTCGAAGCCCTATGATCTATACAATTTTCCCTTTGGCAACAAGTTACCAAAAGTTCGAAGGTATAGAGCTAATCGCCACTCGGGACTCACGGGCGGCTCCGCTCGTGCATCGATGGAGTGGAGATAGCTGCATCCGCAAAAGCTTCGCCAAGTCTGTGGAGCTGGAGGAGTGGATACTCGAGCCGGTGCCGAACCGACGGAGCTGTAGGAGGTGCTGATGTAGTAGCCCTGGGTCTCGATAATCGAATAGCAAATGATCTGGGCTTTGTGGGCACAAAGAAGCAGCTGCTCATAGTCATCCCGACCATATCACCTTCCATCTCCTCATGAGCTCGCCTTCTCCTCTTAGCTTTCTCGATGTCCGCTCAAGCTTGTTGACGGTGACTTGTACTTCACCACTTGACGCCCAGAGCATGGAACTTATCTTCAACTATCCTCTCAAGGCTCTCCCGAGATCGCACTATGCTGGCCAGCGAGCTCAATTCTCTCGAGTGGCTTCAAGAAGTTGTTCTGCAACGCCTTGGGCTTTTTGCCGCTTCCTTCTCAGCTTTAGCTTGTTTGGCAGCTTCAGACTTAGCATGTCCTTCTACAGATGTGGGAGCATCCTCACCATCACAACCTCATTATCTTCGTGTTCAGCCGCAGTGGCAAGTGGGGTCTATCCAATGTAGGTGTCCGTGCCAAACTTGGCATTAATGAGCATCCGAATATGCGGAGCAAACCCACACGACCTCTTCTCGGTCTGTCATTGCCCTCTTGATAGTCTCTACTATCGTGTCCATCACCTTAAAAGGTGTCTTCGATCTAGAATGTGCAAGATGTTGATAGAATACCCTCTTATCATGCGGTGGTCTCTCGACTTAGGCATCAAAGTATGCCTCGTAATGGTGTTGGTGGTTGGGAGACCCGCTCAAGATAATAGACCCAACCAAGCTTCCATATCTCTACATCCTTCTCGTGTACCTCATTGTACATGTTCTTCATCGACTCGTGATTTTCTTCGAATGCCATAGACATCAACATCATCATCCTTTGATATCGGTGCATTCAGCAATGCTCTCCATTCTTCTACGCTTGAATGGAATCTCGCCTTCGTCATCCATACAATTCGCCATCCGGATAGAAGTGTGCGGTGGCATAGAACCGCATGATCATCTCATCATTCCAAGCAAATACCGACCAACAAACTCGTGCAATCCCACAAGCAAAGTGAAGCTTTCATGCACATGTGGGAAGTAGTCTCGTGTTTTCATCGTCGATGTATTTCAAATAACATATCCGTGTCAAGAATAATTGGCTTCTTATCCATGAGCACTGCCTCATAAAAGTCTTGTTGCTCTCGGTGTGGAATCTTGAGTCAATCGCTGTCCTCCTCCCCGTGGCATATGGATCAACTTGCCTCCATAGCTCGAGACCTTTATCCTTCCTCTCCTTCATATTTTCAGCTCGAGGATGAGCATCATTATGAACAGCAATTTTGTCCGAGCTTCAAAAAACATGAGCCTCATCATCTCGACATCGCAGTGGCACATCGTCCTTCTTCTTCTCTCAAGGGTATGTTCTCACAGCTTTTCCTTGGCTTGGCAAAGAGGTTTGGCTTGGGCTGCCTTTTGCTTGAGCTGATGGCTTAGCCTTTGTGGGTGCTCCCGCCTCGATGGCATCTCCCATCAACTTCGCTTCGAGGAGGTGGGTGCTTCCTCATCGTAATCATCATCATCGCCTTCTTCATGAACTAGCCTCTTCCTCTTGGAAGTTTTCTTGATCTTGCCGGAGGTTTCTTCTTCCATGCCGAGCCTCTTTGCAAGCAAAGGATTTTTTTACCTTGCTTGTGCCTTTCTTTGACTGTTGCTCTTGATAGCCTTTTGGCAACCACTTGCCTTTTTGGCTTAGAAGTTATCTCCTCATCTCGCAACAAAGTCCAATCCTCCTCATCGTAATTCTCTTCCTCCTCGCCCCGTAGTACCGCAGCAGTCCACTTGGAGTACTTTCTCCATCATCTGAAAAACTGCTTTTTCTCGACTTGTCACCGCCAGAATCTCAATCGCAACTCGCACTGTTCTCGACCGCTACTTCCATCGATATGACCGACAACCCGTGAATAGAATAGGCATAGGCGTAATAGAAGAGTTATCACAAACCGCAGAGGATTTTGCAAAAGAATGAGTTCAAACTTTAGTTTTAGGTTTTCACAGTATACATGTCGGTCTCGACCGAGTCTATAAATTCGTGAAACCAAGTGTCTAACAGCACCACATACACCACTTTCGTTGGACCGAAATGGGTTTCGGTCAGCCGAGAGCACTAGGGTTTCACTAAATCTTCACTTCGGTCTTACCGATTTGGTACAACTCGGTTTCACCGAAAAGTGCAAAGGTAATGGCCAGAGGCCAAATCGGTCAGTCCGAGAATGTCGATTCGGTCACACCGAGATGTGTTCGGCGGAAACCTAACCCTAAAATTTTCACTCGAATTTTGTTCTATGATCTAAACGGGTGGATAGGGAAATTTCAATCTTGGCAAGAATATTGACAACACCTATCATGCATTGAATCAGCGGTTGGAGCACGAGAGGGATGAAACTCACCCAAAGCGGTGGAGCTTCACTACGGCGGCAACGGCGCGATGAGAAAGTCCGTTGACGGCGATGGAGACCCGCGGCGAGGGCGCACAGGTGATGGCGGAGACGATCCGGAGACCAAGGCGACGGCAGCGAAGGGTTTGAGAGCAGGGCGTTTTGAAGAAGTAATCAACGCGCGCTGTCCTCGGTATATATACCTTCGGTGTCGGTGGGACCGAAGTTTGAAAACTCGGTGGGACCGAGATGGTTAATCGCAGCAGCTACACACTTCGTCACGCCGAATTTGAAACTCGGTTTCACCGAGGTGAAAACCTAGATCAATCCAAGTGATTTCGGTCCGTCCGATTTGAGTATATCGGTTTGACCGAAAGTACTTAGAAGGTTTTGGAAGTTAGGCTTTTGACGGATCGGTGGCTCCGAGTGCTCCTCACTCGGTCCGTCCAAAAAGTCTTGTTCAAAGTTTGTGATATAAGCATGAATAGAGTTTGAGACAAGAAAGCATAGATAGCTAGGGGAGGAACTTAGGCATTCTTGTCCATCCATTTGGTCAAAAAGAAAGAAAACCAAAAGATCAAAGCAACAAATGGATGTCCTCGAATGGATAAAATCATGCATCCAACATGCTCACACAAGAAGATAGCAAATGAAATATGTGTCAAACATGCACAAACAAAACACTTAGCAACTAGCACACAATTTGGCGATGACTAGGTCATCTATATATGAGTATATTGACTTAGGAGTCAAATGAGAACATTTGATCATAGGTCATACTCATCGTTTAAGCACAAGTGGGGTTACCACTTTTCCATAAAGCATTTATGTGTTCACATCATTAGAAGACGCTTTAGCTCATTTCTTTAGAGCAAAGCTCCCCCTTGATGTGAGAACCCCTTTTAAAGGGTCAAACTAACCTT
The DNA here is from genome assembly GCA_021437245.1 of Aegilops speltoides. Taxonomy (NCBI): domain Eukaryota; kingdom Viridiplantae; phylum Streptophyta; class Magnoliopsida; order Poales; family Poaceae; genus Aegilops; species Aegilops speltoides. The sequence goes on from JAHHZJ010003275.1 coordinate 50,329, forward strand.
GGGTTGTCGTTGAAGACTTCATGTAGATGTTGAAGATGTGGATGCTCAATGTTGATGAAGATCACCAAGAGTTGGGAGCAATCCTTTGATTCGCACTTTCAATACCTACATGGGTTAGTCCCACAAGGAACAAACAAGGATATCCATGGACATAGATTGAAGTACACAATAGATGATGTCCATGAAAGCAAAGATTACCTTGTCCCTTGACTTACCAACATGAGGGTTTGTGACTCCATGAACTAGTGCAAGATGTGGAAGTTGATTGCATGTGTTCTTGCCAAATGAATGTGAATGAAGTATATTATGAGTCACCTCAAGAACTCTCTAGTTCTTCTTCGATCCACATCATCTTGATGGGAATCCTTGGGGTAGTAGTTGAGCTTGTCAAGTAGAACTTGAAGTTGCCTTGGGAACCCACTTGACCATGGCCTTGGGTGCTTCAATGAATGCATCAATCTCCTCTTGAAGCTTGTCCTTGCCTTTTAGCTTGTGGTCTTGTGGTGGAAGGTCATCTTGAGCTTGTTCCTCATTTGAAGAAGTAGGATCATACTTCTTCTCTTGAGAGACAAACTTTGGAGGATATTGACCTTCTTCCCATTCAACACCTTCGGCGTTGAACTTTCGCTCAAAACCAATTCCTTGATTCTTCCTGTCTTCCTTGTTTGTGAACAATTTCTCAAAGCTCTTGCTTCCGCAAGACTCTTGTAGACACCTTTCTATAATCCCTTTCAATAGACTATTTTCTTGCTCAAGTGAAACTTGGCTTGAAACATTGTTAGTGGAATCAAGAGAATTACTAGAAGTAACAACATTTGATTTAGCATGATTATTGTTACTACTAGATGAAGAATTTTTCTTATGCTTGTCATGCTTAGTTTTGATAGGTGGCAAGAAATTAGACAAGAGAAGTCGTTTGGCAAGATATGAAGAACTCTTCTTTCAAGATCGCCATTGATAGCTTTTAGAAACTCATGTTCTTGCTCTAGATTGAGCTTCTCAAGCGTAGCTTCTCATGAGATCTTAGGAGCTCTCTATGATCTTCTTGAGTTGTTTCATGAGCTAACTTAAGAGTGTTTAGTTCTTTAGTTAGACGCTCAATCTCCTTCATAGCATTGTCATTCGACTCTTCTCGACTATAAAGACTACTAGCATGTTCATCATTACTAAGCTCACTAGATTTATCATGTAAAAGCTCATCTTCACCAAGCAAGTCATCCTCATCACTATCAAAGTCAATAAACTCAGGATGTGATACCTTGGGGCCTTTTGCCATGAAGCATCTTCCAATTCCCTCATTTGGCTTAATCAAATATGTCATAGGAGTTGGAGTTGGAGGACACTAGAGCAAGACCGCAACACCTTCATCTTGATCAGATTCGAGTTGGAGTGATAGCTTCTTTCGAGTGATTGTCTGAGTCGGAGCCGAAACCCATTCACCAACATGAGCTTGATGTTTTCTTCTTGTGTAGCTCCTTGATGACTTGTCTTTCCTTTCCGAATCCTTGCTTCTCCGAGAGGATCTTCGCTCATAACGATCATCTCTACTCCTTCTCTCTTTCGAGGCGACTCTTCTCTTGAGCTTCTTCTTCTTGGAGATTCTTCTTCTCTTGTGGGGAGTCGAACACTCATTTGAGTAGTGTCCGGTCTTCCACATTGTAGCAGCTTCGATCACGACTAGAAGATCTCTTTTCATCATATGATCTAGACTTTGAGCTTCTTTCCTTGCTTCTACTCTTGTAGAATTTGTTGAAGTTCTTCACCATTAGGCTTATCTCTTCATTGGAAACCAGCTTGTCACTTGAGGATGTGGGAGCTTCAACTGCAGCTTTGTAAGCACCACTTGACTTGTTGTGAAGCTCTTCCTTATCTTTAAGTGTCATCTCATGAGCAACAATCCTTCCAATGACTTCGTAGGCTTGAGATCTTTGTAGTTTGGCATCATTTGGATCAAAGTGCACACGGTGTCATACTTTCCATCCAAAGCTCGAGAATCTTCTTGATGATGAATCGGTCGGTCATTTCTTCACTTCCTAAGCCTCGCCATCGGTGATGAGAGCAAGCCTAGAGTACATTTCAATGACTCCTTCACCTTCCTTCATCTTGAACTTGTCAAGTCGACCTTGAAGAACATCTAGCTTTGATTCCTTCACGGACTCGGTACCTTCGTGCATTTCACCAAAGTATCCCAAATCTCTTTGCATTCTCAAGACGGCTGATCTTGTTGAACTCCTCGACACAAAGCATTGAAGAGAATGTCACAAGCTTGAGCATTGTTCAGAACATCCGCAACTCATCCGCAGAGCTTCACGATCCGAACTTTTCCTTCTTCAAGAACTCACCTTGCAAGCCAACACAAATAATGCCCCATGCGGTGGTTATGTCCAAGAATATGCATTTTCATTTTATGCTTCCAACTAGCAAAGTTTGAACCATCAAAGTAAGGACCTCTACTTAAAATTACCTCACTAGACGCCATACTCTCCTAGGTTGTGAAACCAAGCTTATGGAGTCCAATGCAATGGAAACCAATCCAATGGAGACCAAAGCTCTGATACCACTTGTAGGATCGGAAGTATGTCTAGAGGGGGGGTGATTAGACTACTTGACAACTTAAAAGTTTATGCCTTTTGATTGGAGTAGATTCTTAGCAAGTTCACAATGATAACCAAGTCAAGTATCACCCTACACATGCAATTCTAGAGTTGTGGCAGCGGAAAGTAAATTGCACGTATAGTAAATGAGAGGTGGAGAAGAGCAAACGCAATTTGGAGACACGGAGATTTTTCTCGTGGTTCCGATAGGTGGTGCTATCGTCAATCCACGTTGATGGAGACTTCAACCCACGAGGGTAACGGCCATGAGAGTCCACGGAGGGCTCCACCCACGAAGGGTCCACGAAGAAGCAACCTTGTCTATGCCATCATGGCTTACGCCCACGGAGGACTAGCCTTACTCGGGGTAGATCTTCACGAAGTAGGCGATCTCCTTGCCCTTACAAACTCCTTGGTTCAACTCCACATCATGACGGAGGCTCCCAAGTGACACCTAACCAATCTAGGAGGCACCACCTCCAAAAGGTAATAGATGGGGTTGGTGATGATGAACTCCTTGCTCTTGTGCTTCAAATGATAATCTCCCCAACACTCAACTCTCCTCACCGATTTGGCTGTGGTGGAAGAAGGGATTGAGTGGAAAGCAACTTGGGAAGGCTAGAAATCAAGTTTCATATGGTGGGAGTGAAGCAACTTGATCTCAACACAAGGGTAGGTAGTTTTCTCGTAAATGTAAGGTAGGAGTGGTAGTTCTTTCGATGGCTCTCTCCACTAATGAAGAGGAGGTGGAGGGTATTTATAGCCTCCACACAAAATCCAACTGCTACACACATTTGACCAATCTCGGTCGACGAAGTTGACAACTCGGTGGGACCGAAAGTTCAAATCTTAGAACGTTGGGATTTTCGTGGGACCGAAAATACAATCTCTGCTAGTCCGATTCTTCCAAAGTCTAGGGTTTGCCAATCTCGGTGGGACCGACTTTCTCATCTCGGTGACACCGATTTGAGTACGTATGTTACGTAAGCTTGGCAACACCAATTTTGGTATGACCGAGTTTGGAATCGAAAATCCAAATTTTAGGGTTTGGCTATATGGTCGAGGTGGTTCATCTCGTGTGACTGGTTTGGAATCGGTGGGACCGAGATTACTTATGAGTTTATGTTGGAATGAAAGATTGCTGATAGTTTGAGAGATAAATCACTAAGCACTTAGAGCAACCAGATCATCATCATAACCTCATCCCCTTTAATAGTATTGGCTTTCCTATGGACTCAATGTGATCTTGGATCACTAAACCAAAAATGGAGTCTTGAGCTTTTGCCAATGTTTTCCTTAGCATTTTGAGGGGTCCACATCATCAGTCATTGCCATACCCATATCATGAACTTTCTGAAATATTCTCAAGAAATGATTAGTTCAATGATATATATGTTGTTATTAATTACCAAAACCACCCGGGATTAGTTGCACTTTCAATGACCCTTATAAAGAGGTCTCGCTCTCACTCCACTAACAGTATGGTACTAAATTTCTCACCACTTGCCATGCATCTAAATGGGCTTTAGAGATTAACCAGGGATTAATGTCTTATATGGGCCTAAGCTCATCTATAATCCAACACTTCCTACGTCCCATAATGTAAGATCTTTTTTCAAGCTATGTTTGCCTTTTCTTTTTCCTTTTTAAGGATCAAGAACACTACCAAAAGTTCCTCTCAAGGATCCTATCCTATTAGGTATATGTTCCCTGCCTTTTCTCATTAGGATCGGAAATCTTATATTTTTCATATCCATACACCATTGAATCCTAGGGGTTTCAGAATCTGCCTATTTTAAAATCATGAACCAAGAAGAGTTGGGTATGTTACGTAGGGTATGTTTTTCTATTAATTTTATTTTAAGATCTCAAGATAAGCCTAAAAAATGCATACGAAACATCCTGAACATAATAAAAATTATATTGATATTCATGAACCAACCATTGACCACTACCGCCGCCAGAGCGAGTCACCGTTTCCCTATCAGAGGCGGCCTGGTCTTATTGATGATACTGGGAAATCTTCGTGCACGTGCGCCAGCGTCCAGGAACTAAAGTCATCATCGTTGAACCCTTGAATCAATATGAAGCACACGGCATCAGCTCTCGTCATCGTGCACACATGACAAGAAAACCCTAACCTTACTTCCTCCAAGGAGGCAACAAGAATCTACGTTGGAGCTTTGCCGATTTCGCCTTGACTCAAGGAGACTCGTGTTGAAAATATGCCCTAGAGGCAATAATAAAGTGGTTATTATTATATTTCCTTATTCATGATAACCGTTTATTATCCATGCTATAATTGTATTGATTGAAAACTCAAATACATGTGTGGATGCTTTGACAATAACGTGTCTCTAGTGAGCCTCTACCGGACTAACTCGTTGATCAAAGATGGCTATGGTTTCCTAGCCATAGACATGAGTTGTCATTTGATAACGGGATCACATCATTGGAAGAATGATGTGATGGACAAGATCCAAACTATAAACGTAGCATATGATCGTATCAAGTTTATTGCTATCGTTTTCTGCATGTCAAGTATCTGTTCCTATAAACATGAGATCATGCAACTCACTGACATCGGAGGAGTACCTTATGTGTATCAAACGTCGCAACGTAACAGGGTGACTATAAATATGCCCTACAGGTATCTTCGAGGGTATCTGTTGAGTTGGCATGGATCAAGACTGGGATTTGTCACTCCGTATGACGAAGAGGTATCTCGGGGCCCACTCGGTAATACAACATCACAATGAGCTTGCAAGCAATGTGACTAAGGAGTTATCCACGGTATCTTGTATTATAGAACGAGTAAAGAGACTTGCCGGCAACGAGATAGAACTAGGTATGGATATGCTGACGATCGAATCTCGGGCAAGTAACATACCGATGGACATAGGGAACTGCATACAGGATTAGCTGAATCCTTAACATCGTGGTTCAACCGATAAAGATCTTTGTTGAATATGTAGGAACCAATATGGGCATCCAGGTCCCACTATTGGTTATTGACCGGAGAGGAGTCTCGATCATGTATGCATATTCCAGAACCCGTACGGCCGCACGCTTAACGTTCGGTAGCACTAGGGTAGTATTGAGATATTAATAGTGGAAAATATGAAGGTTGTTCGAAGTCCTGGATGGGATCCAGGACGTCATGAGGAGCTCCGGAATAGTCCAGAGGTAAAGATTCATATATGGAAATTTGTTATCGGGGTTCTGGAAAAAGTTTGAGTTTTTTCGATATTGTACCGGGAAGGTTCTAGAGGGTTCCGGAGGGGGGCCCACCTGCATGAGGAACCCACATGAACGTGAAAATCCCCACAACCCTGGTCTAGGCACACCAAGATTCTCCTTTAAAAGGAATAGTATCATATCCCGAAGGTATAAGATCAGGATCCCTAAAAAGGGGATAGCGATCGATGTGGAAGGAATGGAGGGATTTCCTTCCTCCCCCTTTGACCAATGACCCTAGGGCCTTGGACGGCAAGTCACCAGCCCCCTCCACGCCTATATAAAGGTGGGGAGGCATTAGGGGCAGCCCTCTTTGACCCTTGTCCATTACTTCTCCCAACACCTCCCACGTTTCACCTGCACGCTGCTTACGGCCTCGCGGAGTTCCGCACGCGACCACCACGCCGTCGTGTTGGTTCAGATCTCATCTACCTCCTCTCCCTCCCTTGCTGGATCAAGAAGGATAGGACGCCGCCGAGACGTACGTGTGCTAAACTCGGAGGTGCCGCACATGCGGTACTTGGATCGGATTGGATCTCGACGCGAGTACGACTACACTAACCACGATCTCTAGATTGTTGACGCTTTCGATCTACAAGGGTTTGTAGACACCACTCTCCTCTTGTAGATGTGCATCTCCTAGATTGATCTTGGTGAGCATATGTAAGGGCATATTTATCCCGAAGGTGTTTTGGTGATTGAGGACAATGCTTTTGCGGACTAAACGTGTGCGTTGAGTTTTTCAGAGATTCATCCTTTGGCACGAGACGATTCCCTCCCCTCAGTGTTTTATTCAAGACGGTGTAGCTCCTTTGTTTCTCTCTCACAGGATTAGTTTCAGAGGAGTCACCGTACTATCAAGAGGGATCCGCTGGTAAGGCTAGGTGGAATCAACACGCACACATCCTTTTCACACCCGATGTTCCTTTCGCTTCAATGGAGTTCTCCTTCCTCTCCTTGCTTGCCTCGACCGGGTCCCAAATGGTAGTACCACGGGCCACAGCGGTAGTACCGCCAGCACATCAAGCGGTAGTACATTCCTTCAGCGGTAGTACCGCTTGTCGCCTTCCGCCGCAGATCACCGAGGCTCCGGCTACTACTCGCCGACCGAGGCCCGTTTTCTCGTGGTCGGGTTGTGCGGCACTTGCTGCGGCAGAGTGGTGGTAGTACTCGCTCCCAAGCGGTAGTACCGCCTTACCACCGTGGTAGTACCGCCTGGGTCCAGACCTCGCCTCTCATGCGCTGGCAAGATCGCTAGGTGGGATGGTAGTACCGCTGGCTCAACGGTAGTACCACCCACCCAAGCGGTAGTACCGCTCTCTGCGGGGCTGCTTGGGGGGTAACAGTTGGATTGTTCCCCCCACTGTATAAAGGGGTCTTCTTCCCCAAAGTTGACCTACCTCTTCTCCCAAAAGCTCCATTGTTGCTCCAAGCTCCATTTTCGCCCGATCTCTCTCCCTAGCCAATCAAACTTGTTGATTTGCTTGGGATAGGTTGAGAAGGCCCCGATCTACACTTCCACCTAGAGAAATTTGATTCCCCCACTAATCCCTAGCGGATCTTGTTACTCTTGGGTGTTTGAGCACCCTAGACGATTGAGGTCACCTCGGAGCCATAGTCCATTGTGGTGAAGCTTCGTGGTGTCGTTGGGAGCCTCCAATTAAGTTGTGGAGATAGCCCCAACCTTGTTTGTAAAGGTTCGGTCGCCGCCTTCGAGGGCACCAATAGTGGAATCACGGCATCTCGCATTGTGTGAGGGCGTGAGGAGAATACGGTGGCCCTAGTGGCTTCTTGGGGAGCATTGTGCCTCCACACCGCTCTAACAAAGACGTACTTCCCCTCAAAAGGAAGGAACTTCAGTAACACATCCTCGTCTCCATCGGCTCTGCTCTTGGTTATCTCGTGCCTTTACTTGTGCAAGCTATTTGTGGTGTATCCCTTGCTTGCTTGTGCACTTATTGTTGTTGCATCATATAGGTTGTTCACCTAGTTGCATATTTAGACAACCTACTTTGATGCAAAGTTTAATTTGATAAAGAAAAGCTAAAAATTGTTAGTTGCCTATGAAGGAAATATGCCCTAGAGGCAATAATAAAGTTATTATTTATTTCCTTATTTCATGATAAATGTTTATTATTCATGCTAGAATTGTATTAACCGGAAACATAATACATGTGTGAATACATAGACAAATATAGTGTCACCAGTATGCCTCTACTTGACTAGCTTGTTGATCAAAGATGGTTGTGTTTCCTAGACATAGACATGAGTTGTCATTTGATTAACGGATCACATCATTAGAAGAATGATGTGATTGACTTGACCTGCTCCGCTAGCTTAGCACTTGATCATTTAGTATGTTGCTATTGCTTTCTTCATGACTTATACATGTTCCTATGACTACGAGATTATGCAACTCCTGCCATCGGAGGAACACTTTGTGTGCTACCAAACGTCACAACGAATCGGGTGATTACAAAGGAGATCTACAGTGTCTCCGAAGGTACATGTTGAGTTGGCGATTTCGAGATTAGGATTTGTCACTCGATTGTTGGAGAGGTATCTCTGGCCCTCTCGGTAATGCACATCACTATAAGCCTTGCACGCAATGTGACTAATGAGTTAGTTATGGATGATGCATTACGTAACGAGTAAAGAGACTTGCCGGTAACGAGATTGAACTAGGTATTGAGATACCGACGATCGAATCTCGGGCAAGTAACATACCGAAGACAAAGGGAACAACGTATGTTGTTATGCGATTTGACCGATAAAGATCTTCGTAGAATATGTAAGATCCAATATGAGCATGCAGGTTCCGCTATTGGTTATTGACCGGAAACAGTTCTAGGTCATGTCTACATAGTTCTCGAACCCGTAGGGTCCGCACGCTTAAGGTTTCGATGACAGTTATATTATGAGTTTATGAGTTTTGATGTACCGAAGGAGTTTGGAGTCCCGGATGAGATCTGGGACATGACGAGGAGTCTCGAAATGGTCGAGACATAAAGATCGATATATTGGACGACTATATTCGGACTTTGGAAAGGTTCAGAGTGATTCGGGTATTTTTCGAAGTACCGGAGAGTTACGGGAATTCGCCGGGGAGTATATGGGCCTTGTTGGGCCATACGGGAAAGAGAGAGGGGCTGCCTAGGGCAGGCCGCGTGCCCCCCAAGGCCTAGTCCGAATTGGACTAGGGGGAGGGGCTGCGCCCCCTCCTTCCTTCCCTTCTCCCTTCCCCTTCCTTCTCTCCTACTCCTACTAGGAAAGGAGGAGTCCTACTCCCGGTGGGAGTAGGACTCCCCCCTTGGCGTGCCTCTCCCTGGCTGGCCGCCTCCTCCCCTTGCTCCTTTATATACGGTGGCAGGGGGCACCCCATAGACAACAATAATTGATCTCTTGATCTCTTAGCCGCAAAGCGGTGGCCCCTCCACCATAGTCCTCCTCGATAATATTGTAGCGGTGCTTAGGTGAAGCCCTGCGACAGTAGAACATCAAGATCGTCACCACACCGTCGTGCTGACAGAACTCTCCCTCGACACTCAGCTAGAACGGAGTATGAGGGACGTCATCGAGCTGAACGTGTGCTAGAACTCGGAGATGCCGTAGTTTTGGTGCTTGATCGGTCGGGCCGTGAAGACGTACGACTACATCAACCGCGTTGTTCTAACGCTTCTGCTTTCGGTCTACAAGGGTACTTGGACAACACTCTCCCTCTCTGCTATGCATCACCATGATCTTGCGCAGCGAGGATTTTTTGAAATTACTACGCTCCCCATCGCTGGCATCCGAGCCAGGTTTTATGCGAGATGTCATATGCACGAGTAGAACACAAGTGAGTTATGGGCGATATAAGTCATACCGCTACCAAAGATGTCATACTTTGGTTCAGCGGCATTGTGAGATGAAGCGGCTCGACCGACATTACGATATGCTTACGCGAGACTGGTTTCACCGCTACGAGCACTCGCTGCTTAAAGGTCACCGGCGGTGTCTGCTCTCTCACTTTAGTTGAACCGAGTGTGGCTATGCCCGGTCCTGCGAAGGTTAAAACAACACTAACTTGACGAACTATCGCTGTGGTTTTGATGCGAGGTAAGAACGGGTTCTTGCGCAGCCCGTAGCAGCCACGTAAAATTTGCAACAACAAAGTAGAGGACGCCTAACTTGTTTTTGCAGGCATGTTGTGATGTGATATGGTCAAGACGTGATGCTATATTTTATTGTATGAGATGATCATGTTTTGTAACCGAAGTTATCGCAACTCGCAGGAGCCATATGGTTGTCGCTTATTGTATGAAATGCAATGCCTCGTAATTGCTTTACTTTATCACTAAGCTTATAGCGATAGTCGTAGAAGCAATAGATGGCATAACGACAACGATGCTACGATGGAGATCAAGGTGTCGCGCCGGTGACGATGGTGATCACGACGGTGCTTCGGAGATGGAGATCACAAGCACAAGATGATGATGGCCATATCATATCTCTTATATTGATTGCATGTGATGTTTATCCTTTATGCATCTTATCTTGCTTTGATTGACGGTGGCATTTTAAGATGATCTCTCACTAAACTATCAAGAAGTGTTCTCCCTGAGTATGCACCATTGCGGAAGTTCTTCGTGCTGAGACACCACGTGATGATCGGGTGTGATAGGCTCTACGTTCAAATACAACGGGTGCAAAACAGTTGCACACGCGGAATACTCAGGTTAAACTTGACGAGCCTAGCTGTAGGATCGTTGAAGGCAAGAGTGTCTAGAGGGGGGGTGATTAGACAACTCGACAAGATAAAAGATTATGCCTTTTGATTAGCATAAGTTCATAGCAAATTCACAATGAAGAACAAGTCAAGCATCATGCATATAAGTCGAGCAACATACTAAGCATGCAATTCTAGAGTATAGGGCAGCGGAAAGTAAATTGCATGAATAGTAAGAGAGAGATTGTGAAGAGCAAACGCAATTGGAGACACGGAGATTTTTCTCGTGGTTCCGATAGGTGGTGCTATCGTCAATCCACGTTGATGGAGACTTCAACCCACGGAGGGTAACGGCTGCGCGAGTCCACGGAGGGCTCCACCCACGAAGGGTCCACGAAGAAGCAACCTTGTCTATGCCATCATGGCTTACGCCCACGGAGGACTAGCCTTACTCGGGGTAGATCTTCACGAAGTAGGCGATCTCCTTGCCCTTACAAACTCCTTGGTTCAACTCCACATCATGACGGAGGCTCCCAAGCGACACCTAACTAATCTAGGAGGCACCACCTCCAAAAGGTAATAGATGGGGTTGGTGATGATGAACTCCTTGCTCTTGTGCTTCAAATGATAATCTCCCCAACACTCAACTCTCCTCACCGATTTGGCTGTGGTGGAAGAAGGGATTGAGTGGAAAGCAACTTGGAAAGACTAGAAATCAAGTTTCATATGGTGAGAGTGGAGCAACTTGATCTCAACACAAGGGTAGGTAGTTTTTTCTCGTAAATGTAAGGTAGGAGTGGTAGTTCTTTCGATGGCTCTCTCCACTAATGAAGAGGAGGTGGAGGGTATTTATAGCCTCCACACAAAATCCAACTGCTACACACATTTGAGTAATCTCGGCCGATCAAGTTGACAACTCGGTCGACCGAAAGTTCAAATCTTGTGAACGTTGGGATTTTCGTGGGACCGAAAATACAATCTCTGCTAGACCGATTCTTCCAAAGTCTAGGGTTTGCCAATCTCGGTGGGACCGACTTTCTCATCTCGGTGACACCGATTTGAGTACGTATGTTATGTAAGCTTGGCAACACCAATTTCGAATGACCGAGTTTGGAATCGGAAAATCCGAGATTCTTAGGGTTTGGCTATATGGTCGAGGTGGTTCATCTCGTGTGACTGAGTTTGGAATCGGTGGGACCGAGATTACTTATGAGTTTATGTTGGAATGAAAGATTGCTGAATGTTTGAGAGATAAATCACTAAGCACTTTAGAGCAACCAGATCATCATCATAACCTCACCCCCTTTTAATAGTATTGGCTTTCCTATGGACTCAATGTGATCTTGGATCACTAAACCAAAAATGGAGTCTTGAGCTTTTGCCAATGTTTTCCTTAGCATCTTAGGGGTTCACCTCTCTAGTCCTTTTGCCATGCCAGAGTGGTTGACTTTCCTGAAATATACTTGTTAAAAGCATTAGTCCAACCACAGAGTATGTTGTCATTAATTACCAAAACCACCTAGGGAGCAAATGTGCTTTCAATCTCCCCCTTTTTGGTAATTGATGGCAACACACAGAAAAGGATATCAAAGCTTACTAAAAGAAAGACATGGTTAACATTAAAGCTTTGATGACATGTAGTACACAAGCTCCCCCTACAAGTGTGCAAGATTTTAGATTTTGGTTTTGGACTACCACAAGCACACATGAGAGAAAAGCAAGGTGTGCTGCATGCAGCTTGGCTATATGCATCAGAGCAGATAAGGTAAATGCGATATGATGTATATGTGCATGGTGATTTCTTGCAAACAAGTATTCACAAGCAAGTTACCATCATGCACATCCTGCAAGATGCATATACTTACCTTGAAGTTCCTTGGTGATGTACCAAGAAATAAACTTGGGAAAACACGTTAGATAACACAAGAGTAGTTCTTCAACCAAAGAAGAAGAACATCAAGAGTACCAAGCCAGGATGACATGTATAAGGAGTGTCTCATGTTGAGCACTAGCTTGAATCAGCCAACATGTCTCCCAAGACTAAAAGATTTTCAATGAGCTCGAGAGATTTTGCTTTTCATAAGATACCAATTGTACTTTTCGAAGATACCAATGGTGAGAGCAAGAAAACAAAATCAAGAATAATGCCAAGAGAAGGTATTATCACAAAGGAAGTATATGGCAAAGCTTTGATGTGAACCTCTCCCCTTAAGGTAAGGATGTTTTCTTCCTTTAAGATATCTTTTCTCCCTTATTCTCCAATCTTCCCTTAAGTTCCCCAGCCCCCCAGCCCCCTAAATCTTCTCCCCTTGACATCAAGTGCCGAAAAGGACAAGAAACCAGAGGGACAGAAAGATGGAAGGAAAGAAATGGGTTCATTAAGAATCACATCCGAGCAAATTTAGTATGTAGAATGTAAATCATTCAGATGAGCTGTAGATGATGATATCCCGATGAATGTAAATCGGTGACACCGAAATGATATGGATCGGTGAGGCCGAAAGTCGAGACTTAGGGTTGATCCCTTTCGTAAGACCGAAATTATTGAATCGGTGACGCCGAAGTTTAATTCCAGTGAAAATACGTAAATAATTCAGCTCACTTTGCAAGAAATGTTTCAAGATTTGCAATGAATTTGTAAAAGATTTTCAGGAATTTATCGAGCGAAAAGAATATTCTCAAGAACGAAATAAACAAAGAATGAAAAGAGTGCTAGATGAAGTTTTTTTTTTTTTTGAAAACAAGGAAACTCAATGAGAGAGCATAAGAGAAAACAGAAAACTCCAAAACAGATGTACTTCATCTAGATAGGGTCGGCGACATAAAGTCACCTATGTTTGAGTATATTGATTTAGGAGTCAAATGAGAACATTTGATCATAGGTCATACTCATCGCTTAAGCTCAAAATGGGGTTACCATTTTTCGATAAAGCATTTGATGTTATCACATCTTTTGAAACCGCTTGTACTCATATCTTTGGGCAAAGCTTTTTCATGATGTGAGAGACATACCTTGGGCTTGTTGTTGCTTGTTCTCATGTAGGTGAACTTGTTATTGATGCTCATAGGATGTGAAGTTGGAGCACCATTTTCAAGTGTGTAGTTCATCTTCCTACATGGGTTAGGCAAGCAAGGAAATACTCAAGAATATCCAATATGACATGAGTGAAGTACTAGAAGTGTATGGTGTCAAAAAGGATATGTGAAATTTTGTTCCTTGAACTCAACATCCCAAAGGGCTAGATACTTGGTCAATGACAAGATTACTCATGATTTGAGTGAGTGTGATAATCTTGTGGAATGTAGACTATCCAAGTACCGCAAGGAGTTAGATGCAATACAAGGGGCAATGTGTCCAAGACATATGATCATCATCATAAGAGAAATATCAAGGATTAGTCAATTAGGCTCAAGCCTTGCACGCATCAATGGAGTTTTCACTCCAAGTTTGAAGCATCAATGATGTTCAACTCACTCCTCAAGCGACAAAATACTTTCTCATCAAGTGGTTTTGTGAAGATATCCGCAAGCTGTTTGTCGCATGTAACATGCTTAAGATCAATGTCACCCTTAGCAATATGATCACGTAATAAAATGGTGATTTAACTTCAATGTGTTTCAAGCGAGAGTGTTGCACGGATTGTGTCCAATCTTAATTGCACTCGTTGTCACAAAGCAAAGGAACATGTCTTGCATGTATCCCATAGTCCTTAAGCATTTGTTTCATCCATAGCAATCGAAAGCACAAAACGAACCAGCAGCAATATATTCTCGCTTCGCAGAGATAACGATATCGAGTTTTGTTTCTTGGATGACCAAGACACAAGGGATCGACCAAGAAATTGACATGTACCAAGTCGATTTTTCGTCTATCTTGTCTCCGCATAGTCCGAGTCGGAATAGCCAACAAGATCGAAAGAGGCCCTCTTAGGATACCAAATGCCAAAGTTAGGTGTGTGTATCAAATATCTCACAATTCTTTTAACAGCTTTAAGATGACATTCTTTAGAGCAGCTTGATATCGAGCACACATGCATACACTCAAGATTATATCGTATGAGAAGCACAGTAGATATAGTAGAGAACCAATCATGGATCGATAAACCTTTTGATCAACAGGTTCTCCATCTTTAGTCAAGTCATTATGCCCATTAGTAGGCATGGGGGTTCTCATACCTTTGCTCTCTTGCATGTTGAACTTCTTGAAGAGATCCTTAGTGTACTTGGTTTGTGAGACAAAAGTACCCTCCTTAGATTGCTTGATTTGCAACCCAAGGAAGAACTTGAGTTCACTCATCATGGACATCTCATATTTCTCTGACATAAGCTTCCCAAACTTCTCACTAAAATCAGGTTAGTTGATCCAAAGATAATGTCATCGACATATATTTGGCACACAAATAGTTCTCCGTCAACCCTTTTGTGAATAGCGTTGAGTCAATTTTACCAATCTCAAATCCTTTTTCAAGAAGAAAGCTAGTCAACATTTGTACCAAGCTCTAGGGCCTGTTTAAGACCATAAAGAGCTTTGTGCAATTTGTAAACATGATTAGGCTTTTTAGGATTCACAACCGGAGGTTGTTTCACAAAACTTCCTCCTCAATTTCACCATTCAGAAAAGCACTTTTAATGTCCATTTGATAGAGAGTAATGTTATGGTGGTTGGCATAAGCAAGAAGAATGCTAATGGACTCAAGTCTAGCAACGGGGCATAGGTCTCACCATAGTCCATACCTTCGACTTGTGTGTAACCTTGTGCTACGAGACGAGCCTTGTTGCGGATGACTTGTCCATCTTCATCTTGCTTGTTCCAAACACCCATTTGGTTCCAATGACGTTTTGGTCATCATTGGGCTTTCTACCAAAGACCAAACGTTGTTCCTCTCGGTTGTGCAGCTCTTCATGCATAGCATTCACCCAATCCGGTCTTCAAGCGCTTCTTCTACCTTCATAGGTTCAAGACTTGAAATAAATGAGTAATGCTCACAAAAGTTAGCTAAACGAGTTTTAGAGCGAGTGATTCTCCCGAGTCGATGTCATTCATCATTTGTTCCACGGGATGGTCTTTCTTGACTCTTTCTCTAACTCGTGATAGCTTTTGTCGTGGTCGTGGCTGAGCTTCCTCATCATCCTCATCTTCTTCTTCATCTGTGTTGTTGGTGTTGTCTTGAGGTGGTGGAGAAGGAGGTTGTGGTGGATCTTCTTGTCGCACTTCCTCATCTTGGTGAGTTCCACTTGTGGAAGCCTCCATGTTGCCTTGAGGTTCACCTTGCCGTGAGGTAGGGGCTCCACATATGTAGATGAGGTACTCTCCTTCACTTCCATGGGACTAATCTTTCCAATGGATAAGTCTTGAATGGCTTCGATGGGTCCTTGTCTCCTACATCAATAGGCATTTGCTCTACTTATGAGCTATTAGATTCATCAAACTTCACATCTACCGCCTCTTCAACCTTTCGGTGAAATTATTGTAGACACGGTAAGTGTGAGAGTTTGATCCATAACCGAGGAAAAGCCTTCATGAGTTTTAGGAGCAAATTTAGACCGACGATGCTTATCAAGAATATAGCACTTTGAACCAAAGACACGAAAATATCCCACTTGGGGTTTGTTACCCGTAAGGAGCTCAGATGAAGTCTTGCCGAGAAGCTTGTGAAGATAAAGTCTGTTGATGGCATGACAAGTCGTCTCAACGGCTTCACCCCAAAAGTGTTTTGGTGTCTTGTATTCATCAAGCATTGTCCTCGCCATCTCAATGAGCTGCTCGGTTCTTCCTCTCAACAACCCCGCTTTGTTGAGGTGTGTACGTAGTTGAGAACTCATGTAGAATCCTTCCTCATCGAGAAAAGAGTCTACATGGGCGTTTTGAACTCCGCTCCGCTGTCACTCGAACCTTCTTGATCTTCACCTCAAATTGATTCTCGAGCCTTTCTAGCAAAGGTTTTGAAGATTTTCAACTCGCGATTTGTCATCAAGTAGAAATACCCACGAATCTGAAAAGTCATCTACAATAACTAGACCAAAGGAGTTACCACCAAGGCTTTTGTAAGCATTGGGACCAAGAGATCCATATGAAGAAGCTCGAGCGGTCTCCTTGTGGTCATGATATTCTTCACGGATGACTTCCTCCAACCTGTTTTCCCGCTTGACATGCACCGCAGAGTCTATCTTTGTCAAAGAAAACATCTTTACACCAAGAATGTGATCACCTTTGATTAGCTTATCTAAATTTCGTGATACCAACATGTCCAAGCCTTCTATGCCAAAGCCAACCTTTTGCAGATTTAGCAATAAAGCAAGTTCTAGGTTGAGCTTTCTTAGTGAAATCGACAATGTATAGGTCACCTCTACGAATGCCAAGAAGACCATGTTATGATTGTCATCCAAAAACTTGGCAATCTACTTTGGTGAATAGCACATTGTATCCAAAGTCACTAATCTAGATACGGAAAGTAAATTGTATCCAAGTGATTCAACAAGCATGACATTTTTAATGGAGCTATCATGAGATATGGCCACCTTACCAAGGCCAAGTACCTTACCCTTGAGTTGTCTCCAAAAGTCACATACTTATGTGGACCATCGTTCTTTGCAAGCTCTCAAACATGTCTTCATCTCCGTCATGTGATCGGTGCATCCACTATCAAGAATCCATTCTTTGCCACCGGATATGTAGTCTCTCATATTTGCCATTAGATCGAGACTCTTCATGATCTTGTCTAGCTCGTGTCCGAATCGTCATCATGCTCATGCTCATCATCATATTGACCCATAGACAATTCATCATCAATACCTAGGTCAATTTGACAATGACTTGCATCAGCTTTATCAACGTGATAATAGTCATCGGAATGCAAAACAAGAGCATTTCTTATTCAACATTGATAAAGCCGATCACCCTTCTTTTCATAAGATCACAAGCTCAAAGAAGCATTTATCAAAGTTAGGATCTTTGGGGTGCAACATATCAAATTCAACAGCCTTGTATAGAATTTCATCAAGACCTCTCAAAGAGTAGTCCGGATAAAGTTCTTCCAAGAACTTCCACATGGCATGGGCGCACTCAAAGTTCGTGACAAGCTCAAGCAAGTTATCGTGCAAACCTCTAATGATAAGATTGACAGTTCTAAGGTTACGGCGATCAAGCTCTTCATCTACAAGAGGGTGCAAGGGGTCAAATGGTGGTACATATGGGGTTTCAACATATTTGCGCAAGTTGTATATCTTAAAGATAGCAAGCATTTCAATCCTCCACGAGTTATAGGACACTCCATCAAGAATAGGCACTCTATGACTAACACTCCCAAACGTAGACACGTCCATCTTCCTCCAATGGTGTGCAAACCAAAGCAATGGAAACCAAAGCTCTGATCCAATTGTAGGATCGTTGAAGGCAAGAGTGTCTAGAGGGGGGGTGATTAGACAACTCGACAAGATAAAAGATTATGCCTTTTGATTAGCATAAGTTCATAGCAAATTCACAATGAAGAACAAGTCAAGCATCATGCATATAAGTCGAGCAACATACTAAGCATGCAATTCTAGAGTATAGGGCAGCGGAAAGTAAATTGCATGAATAGTAAGAGAGAGATTGTGAAGAGCAAACGCAATTGGAGACACGGAGATTTTTCTCGTGGTTCCGATAGGTGGTGCTATCGCCAATCCACGCTGATGGAGACTTCAACCCACTGAGGGTAACGGCCATGCGAGTCCACGGAGGGCTCCACCCACGAAGGGTCCACGAAGAAGCAACCTTGTCTATGCCATCATGGCTTACGCCCACGGAGGACTAGCCTTACTCGGGTAGATCTTCACGAAGTAGGCGATCTCCTTGCCCTTACAAACTCCTTGGTTCAACTCCACATCATGACGGAGGCTCCCAAGCGACACCTAACTAATCTAGGAGGCACCACCTCCAAAAGGTAATAGATGGGGTTGGTGATGATGAACTCCTTGCTCTTGTGCTTCAAATGATAATCTCCCCAACACTCAACTCTCCTCACCGATTTGGCTGTGGTGGAAGAAGGGATTGAGTGGAAAGCAACTTGGAAAGACTAGAAATCAAGTTTCATATGGTGAGAGTGGAGTAACTTGATCTCAACACAAGGGTAGGTAGTTTTCTTCTAAATGTAAGGTAGGAGTGGTAGTTCTTTTCGATGGCTCTTCCACTAATGAAGAGGAGGTGGAGGGTATTTATAGCTCCACATAAAATCCAACCGCTACACACATTTGAGTAATCTCGGTCGATCAAGTTGACAACTCGGTCGACCGAAAGTTCAAATCTTGTGAACGTTGGGATTTTTGGTGGGACCGAAAATACAATCCCTTGTTAGACCGATTCTTCCAAAGTCTAGGGTTTGCCAATCTCGGTGGGACCGATTTTCTCATCTCGGTGACACCGATTTGAGTACGTATGTTACGAAGCTTGGCAACACCAATTTCGAATGACCGAGTTTGGAATCGGAAAATCCGAGATTCTTAGGGTTTGGCTATATGGTCGAGGTGGTTCATCTCGGTGTGACTGAGTTTGGAATCGTGGGACCGAGATTACTTATGAGTTTATGTTGGAATGAAAGATTGCTGAATGTTTGAGAGATAAATCACTAAGCACTTTAGAGCAACCAGATCATCATCATAACCTCACCCCCTTTTAATAGTATTGGCTTTCCTATGGACTCAATGTGATCTTGGATCACTAAACCAAAAATGGAGTCTTGAGCTTTTGCCAATGTTTTCCTTAGCATCTTAGGGGTTCACCTCTCTAGTCCTTTTGCCATGCCAGAGTGGTTGACTTTCCTGAAATATACTTGTTAAAAGCATTAGTCCAACCACAGAGTATGTTGTCATTAATTACCAAAACCACCTAGGGAGCAAATGTGCTTTCACTAGCATATACA
The DNA here is from genome assembly GCA_021437245.1 of Aegilops speltoides. Lineage (NCBI taxonomy): Eukaryota > Viridiplantae > Streptophyta > Magnoliopsida > Poales > Poaceae > Aegilops > Aegilops speltoides. The sequence continues at coordinate 69,765 of JAHHZJ010003275.1, forward strand.
GATATGGCCTCGGAACACGGAGACCGAAAGGTCGAGCGTGAATCATATAGTAGATATGATCAACATAGTGATGTTCACCATTGAAAACTACTCCATCTCACGTGATGATCGGACATGGTTTAGTTGATTTGGATCACGTGATCACTTAGATGACTAGAGAGATGTCTGTCTAAGTGGGAGTTCTAAGTAATATGATTAATTGAACTTAAATTTATCATGAACTTAGTCCCGTAGTATTTTGCAAATTATGTTGTAGATCAATAGCTCGCGTTGTTGCTTTCATATGTTTATTTTGATATGTTCCTAGAGAAAATTGTGTTGAAAGATGTTAGTAGCAATGATGCGGATTGGATCCGTGATATGAGGTTTATCCTCATTGCTGCACAGAAGAATTATGTCCTTAATGCACCACTAGGTGACAGACCTATTGCAGGAGCAGATGCAAACATTATGAACGCTATTAGCTCAATATGATGACTACTTGATAGTTTAGTGCACCATGCTTAACGGCTTCAATTGGGACTTCAAAGACGTTTTGAACGCCATGGACCATATGAGATGTTCCAGGAATTGAAGTTAATATTTCAAGCAAATACCCGAGTTGAGAGATATGAAGTCTCCAACAAGTTCTATAGCTAAAAGATGGAGGAGAATCGCTCAACTAGTGAGCATGTGCTCAGATTGTCTGGGTACTTCAATCGCTTGAATCGTGGGAGTTAATCTTCCAGATAAGATAGTGATTGATGAATTTTCTAGTCACCATCACTAATTTACTAGAACTTCGTGATGAACTATAGTATGCAAGGGATGATGAAAACGATTCTCGAGCTCTTCGTGATGTTGAAATCGACGAAGGTAGAAATCAAGAAAGAGCATCAAGTGTTGATGGTTGACAAGACCACTAGTTTCAAGAAAAGGGAAAGAAAGGGAAACTTCAAGTAGAATGGCAAACAAGTTGTCACTGTCACTCCCGTGAAGAAGACCAAAGCTGGACCAAAGCCTGAAACTGAGTGCTTACACTTCAAAGGAAATGGTCACTTGAAGCGGAAATGCCCTGAATATTTGGTGGATAAGAAGGATGGCAAAGTGAACAAGGGTATATTTGATATACAGGTTATTGATGTGTGCCTTACTAGTGTTTATAGTAGCCCCTGAGTATTTGATACTTGTTCGGTTGCTAAGATTAGTAACTCAAACAGAGTTACGTATAAAAAGAGACTAGTTGAAGGGAAGTGACGATGAGTGTTGGAAGTAGTTCCAAGATTGATATGATCATCATCGCACACTCCCTATACTTTTGGATTAGTGTTAAAACTAAATAAATGTTATTTGGCGTTTGCGTTGAGCATGAATATGATTTGATCATGTTTATTGCAATACGGTTATTCATTTAAAGTCAGAGAATAATTGTTGTTCTGTTTACATGAATAAAACCTTCAAATGGTCATACACCCAATGAAAATAGTTTATTGGATCTCGATCGTAGTGATACACATATTCATAATATTGATGCCAAAAGATGCATAGTTGATAATGATAGTGCAACTTATTTGTGGCACTGCTGTTTAGGTCATATCGGTGTAAAGCGCATGAAGAAACTCCATACTGATGGACTTCTGGAATCACTTGGTACTTGCGAACCGTGCCTCATGGGCAAGATGACTAAAACGCCGTTCTCTGAAACTATGGAGCGAGCAACTGATTTGTTGGAAATCATACATACTGATGTATGTGGTCCAATGAATATTGAGGCTCGCGGCGGGTATCGTTATTTTCTCACTTTCACAGATGATTTGAGCAGATATGGGTATATCTACTTGATGAAACACAAGTCTGAAACATTTGAAAAGTTCAAAGAATTTCAGAGTGAAGTGGAAAATCATCGTAACAAGAAAATAAAATTTCTACGATCTGATCATGGAGGAGAATATTTGAGTTACGAGTTTGGTTTACATATGAAGCAATGCGGAATAGTTGCGCAACTCACGCCACCCGGAACACCACAACGAAATAGTGTGTTCGAACATCGTAATCGTACTTTACTAGATATGGTGCGATCTGTGATGTCTCTTACTGATTTACCGCTATCGCTTTGGGGTTATGCTTTAGAGACGGCCGATTCAAGTAAATAGGGCACCATCAAAACTGCTGAGACGATGCCTCGATGAATCTGGGTTTGGCAAGAAACCAAAGTTGTCGCTTTCTTAAAGTTTGGGGCTGCGATGCTTATGTGAAGAAACTTCAACCGATAAGCTCAAACCCAAATCGGAGAAATGTGTCTTCATAGGATACCCAAAAGAAACTATTGGGTACACCTTCACGATCCGAGGGCAAGATTTTTGTTGTTAATTCGGATCCTTTCTAGAGAAGGAGTTTTCTCGAAAGAAGTGAGGGAGAAAAGTAGAAACTTGATGAGGTAATAGTACCTTCTCCCAAATTGGAAACTAGTTCATCACTGAAATCAGTTCCATTGATGCCTACACCAATTAGTGAGGAAGCTAATGATGATGATCATGAAACTTCAGATCAAGTTACTACCGAACCTCGTAGGTCAACCAGAGTAAGATCTGCACCAGAGTGGTACGGTAATCCTATTTTGGAAGTAATGTTACTAGACCATGATAAACTTACGAACTATGAGGAAGCGATGATGAGCCTAGATTCCGCGAAATGGCTTGAGGCCTTGAAATCTGAGATGGGATCCATGTATGAGAACAAAGTATGGACTTTGATTGACTTGCCCGATGATCGGTGAGTCATTAAGAATAAATGGGTCTTCAAGAGGAAGACGGACGCTGATAGTAGTGTTACTATCTACAAAGCTAGACTTGTCGAAAAAGGTTTTTGACAAAGTTCAAGGTGTTGAATACAATGAGATTTTCTCACTCGTATCGATGCTTAAAAGTCTATCTGAATCATGTTAGCAATTGCCACATTTTATGAAATCGGGCAAATGGATGTCAAAACTACATTCCTTAATGGATTTATTAAAGAAGAGTTGTATATGATGCAACCGTAAGGTTTTGTCAATCCTAAAAGGTGCTAACAAAATGTGCAAGCTCCAAATGATCCATCTATGGAATGGTGCAAGCATCTCAGAGTTAGAATATACGCTTTGATAAGTTGATCAAAGATATAGTTTTATATGACTTCATGTGAAGCCCATTTACAATAAAGTGAGGGAGCAAGTCGCTTTTCCGATAAATATATGTGAGTAACATATTGTTGATTAGAAATGATGTAGAATTTTTCTAGAAAGCATAAAGGAGTATTGGAAAGGAGTTCTTTAAAAGAAAGACCTCAGTGAAGCTACTTACATATTGAGCATCAAGATCTATTGAGATAGATCAAGACATTTGATAAGTTTTTCAATAAGTACATACCTTGTCAAAATTTTGAAATAGTTCAAAATGGAACAGTCAAAGAAAGAGTTCTTGCCTGTGTTGCAATGGTGTGAAACTGAGTAAGACTCAAATCCCGACCACGGCAGAAAATAGAAAAGAGAATGAAAGTCATTCCCTATGCCTCAGTCATAGGTTCTATAAAGTATGCTATCCTATGTACCGCATCTATTGTATACCTTGCTCAATTTGGCAAGGAGTACAATAGTGATCTAGGAGTAGATCATCGACATTGGTCAAGAATATCCTTAGTGAGGACTAAGGAAATATTTTCGATTATGGAGGTGATAAAAGAGCCCGCTGTAAAGAGTTACATCGGTGCAAGTTACACCAATCCGTATGACTCTAAGTCTCAATCTGGATAAATATTGAAAGTGGGAGCAATTAGCTAGAGTAGCTCCATGCAGAGCATTGTAGACATAGAATATTTGCAAAATACATACGACTCTGAATGTGACAGATCCTTTGACTAAGCTTCTCTCACGAGCAAAACATGATCACACCATAGTACTCTTTGTTGGAAATATGCCCTAGAGGCAATAATAAAAGGGTTATTATTATATTTCCTTGTTCATGATAATTGTCTATTATTCATGCTATAATTGTGTTATCCGGAAATCGTAATACATGTGTGAATATATAGACCACAACACGTCCCTAGTGAGCCTCTAGTTGACTAGCTCGTTGATCAACAGATAGTCATGGTTTCCCGACTATGGACATTGGATGTCATTGATAACTGGATCACATCATTAGGAGAATGGTGTGATGGACAAGACCCAATCCTAAGCATAGCACAAGATCGTAGTTCGCTTCGCTAGAGCTTTTCCAAATGTCAAGTATCATTTCTTAGACCATGAGATTGTGCAACTCTCTGATACCATAGGAGTGCTTTGGTGTGCCAAACGTCACAACGAATCGGGTGACTATAAAGGTGCACTACGGTATCTCCGAAAGTGTCTCAAGGTTGGCACTAATCGAGACTGGATTTCTCACTCCGTATGATGGAGAGGTATCTCTGGGCCCACTCGGTAATGCATCATCATAATGAGCTCAATGTGACCAAGTGTCTGGTCACGGGATCATGCATTACGGTACGAGTAAAGTGATTTGCCGGTAACGAGATTAAACGAGGTATTGGGATACCGACGACCGAATCTCGGGCAAGTAACATACCGATTGACAAAGGGAATTGTATACAGGATTGATTGAATCCTCGACATCGTGGTTCATCCAATGAGATCATCGAGGAGCATGTGGGAGCCAACATGGGTATCCAGATCCCGCTGTTGGTTATTGACCGGAGAGGCATCTCGGTCATGTCAGCATGTCTCCCGAACCCGTAGGGTCTACACACTTAAGGTTCGGTGACGCTAGGGTTGTTGAGATATTAGTATGCAGTAACCCGAAAGTTGTTCGGAGTCCCGTATGAGATCCCGGACTTCACGAGGAGTTCCGAAATGGTCCGGAGGTGAAGATTTATATATAGGAAGTCCAGTTTTGGCCATCGGGAAAGTTTTGAGGGTCAGCGGTATTGTACCGGGACCACCGGAAGGGTCCCGGGGGTCCACCAGGTGGGGCCACCTATCCCGGAGGGCCCCGTGGACTGAAGTGGGACGAGAACCAGCCCCTGGTGGGCTGGTGCGCCCCCCTTGGGCCCCCCTGCGCCTAGGGTTGGGAACCCTAGGGGTGGGGGGCACATCCACTTGGCTTGGGGGGCAAGCCACCCCCCTTGGCCGCCGCCCCCCATCTAGATGGGATCTAAAGGGGCCGGCGCCCCCTGGACCCCTATATAAAGAGGGGGGAGGGAGGGCTGTGCACCCTAGCCCCTGGCGCCTCCCTCTCCCTCCCGTGACACCTCTCCCTCTCGTAGTGCTCGGCGCGGCCTCGCCGAGATCGTGCCGCGATCCACCACCATGCCATCGCGGTCGCCGATCTCCATCAACCTCTCCTTCCCCTTGCCGGATCAAGAAGGAGGAGACGCCTTCCCAACCGCACGTGTGTTGAATGCGGAGGTGCCGTCCGCTCGACGCTAGGATCTCCGTGATTTGGATCACGATTTAGCACGACTCCTCAACCCCGCTCTTCTTGAACGCTTCGCTGCTGATCTACAAGGGTATGTAGATGAACCTCTCTCGCTGCTAGATGACTCCATAGATTGATCTTGGTGAAGTGTAGAAATTTTTATTTTCTCGCAACGCTCCCCAACAAAGGGTATCGAGCTAGGTCTATGCGTAGTTACTATGCACGAGTAGAACACAAACTTGTTGTGGGCGAGATGTTGTCAATTTTCTTGCCACTACTAGTCTTATCTTGCTTCGCGGCATCGCGGGATGAAGCGCCCGGACCGACCTTACACGTGATGCTTACGTGAGACAAAGTTCCACCGATCGACATGCACTAGTTGCATAAGGTGGCTAGCGGTGTCCTGCTCTCCCACTTTAGTTGGAGCGGATTCGATGAAAAGGGTCCTTATGAAGCGTAAATAGAAATTGGCATATCACGCCAGGTTTTACGAGGTAAGAAACGCTCTTGCTAGAAACCTATAGAAGCCACGAAAAACTTGCAACAACAATTAGAGGACGTCTAACTTGTTTTTGCAGCATGTGCCATGTGATGTGATATGGCCAAAAGGATATGATGAATGATATATGTGATGTATGAGATTGATCATGTTCTTGTAATAGGAATCACGACTTGCATGTCGATGAGTATGACAACCGGCAGGAGCCATAGGAGTTGTCTTTATTTTTTGTATGACCTGCATGTCATCGAATAACGCCATGAAAATTACTTTACTTTATTGCTAAACGCGTTAGCCATAGAAGTAGAAGTAATCGCTATGCGGATAACTTCATGAAGACACGATGATGGAGATCATGGTGTCATACCGCGATTTAAGATGATCATGGCGCTCAAGATGGAGATCAAAGGAGCAATATGATATTGGCCATATCATGTCACTATTTGATTGCATGTGATGTTTATCATGTTTTACATCTTATTTGCTTAGAACGACGGTAGCTTAAATAAGATGATCCCTCAAATAATTTCAAGAAAGTGTTCCCCTAACTATGCATCGTTGTAAAGGTTCGTTGTTTCAAGCACCATGTGATGATCGGTGTGATAGATCCTAACGTCAATACAACGGTGTAAGCTAGATTTACACACGCAATACACTTAGGTTGACTTGACGAGCCTAGCATGTATGCGGGAACGAGTAATTTCAAAAATTTTCCTACGCACACGCAAGATCATGGTGATGTATAGCAACGAGAGGGGAGAGTGTTGTCCACATACCCTTGTAGACCCATGGGCGAAGCGATCACAACGTAGAGGAAGTAGTCGACGCTCTCCTCGCGATCCGACCGATCCCGCGCCATATTTGTTGGGGCATCTACGACGCGCCCGAAGTTCTTGACACACGACAGCTCGATGACGCCCTCAGATCCGATCCAGCCGAGTGTCGAGGGAGAGTTCCACAAGACGACGGCGCAGGACGATCTTGATGTTTCACTGCGCAGGCTTCGCTTAAGCTTCATGACAGATAACCGAGGTGGAATATGGTGGAGGGGGCACCGCACACGGCTAAGGAACGATCTCACGATCAACTTGTGTGTTCCAAGGTGCCCCCCTGCCCCCGTATATAAAGGAGCAAGGGGGGAGGGGGCCGGCGGCCAAAGGAGGCGCGCCCTGGGAGTCCTACTCCCTCTGGGAGTAGGATTCCCCCCCCCCAATCCTAGTTGGACTAGGATTCCCGGATGGGGGGAAAGAGAGAGAGGGGGCTGCCCTTCTCCTAGTCCTAGTAGGACTAGGAAGGGGGAGGCGCGCCTCCCAGGGCTGCCCTTCTCCTTTCCACTAAGGCCCATCGAGGCCCATTTACCTCCCGGGGTTCCAGAACCTCCCTGATTCCCAGAATTTCGCCACCGAACCATTCAACTCCAAACATAGGCTTCCAATATATCAATCTTTATGTCTCGACCATTCCGAGACTCCTCGTCATGTCCGTGATCACATCCGGACTCAACTCCTTCGTACATCAAAATACATAAACTCATAATAACCGCCATCGAAACCTTGCTGCATGGACCCTACGGTTCGAGAACAATGTAGACATGACCTAGAACTATTCACGGTCAATAACCAACAGCGGACCTGGATGCCCATATTGGTTCCTACATATTCTACGAAGATCTTTATCGGTCGATCAAGATAACAACATACGTTGTTCCTTTGTCATCGGTATGTTACTTGCCCGAGATTCGATCGCCGGTATCCAATACCTAGTTCAATCTCGCTATCGCAAGTCTCTTTACTCGCTCCAGAATACATCATCTCACAACTAACTCATTAGTTGTAGTGCTTGCAAGGCTTAAGTGATGTGCATTACCGAGAGGGCCCAGAGATACCTCTCCGACAATCGGAGTGACAAAACCTAATCTCAAATACGCCAACCCAACATCTGCCTTTGGAGACACCTGTAGTACTCCTTTATAATCACCCAGCTTACGCCAGACGCTTGGTAGCACCCAAAGTGTTCCTCCGTAAACGGAGTTGCATAATCTCATAGTTACAGAACATGTATAAGTCATGGATAAAAGCAGAGCAACATACTAAACGATCGTGGTGCTAAGCTAAGGAATGGGTCATGTCAATCGATCATTCTACTAATGATGTGACCTTGTTAATCAAATAACAACTCCTTTGTTCATGGTTAGGAAACATAACCATCTTTGATTAACAAGCTAGTCTAGTAGAGGCATACTAGTGACATGTTGTTTTGTCTATGCATTCACACATGTATCATGTTTCCGTTAATACAATTCTAGCATGAATGATAAACATTTATCATGAAATAAGGAAATAAATAATAACTTTATTATTGCCTCTAGGGCATATTTCCTTCAGCCTCCCACTTGCACTAGAGTCAATAATCTAGATTACATAGTAATGATTCTAACACCCATGGAGTCTTGGTGCCGATCATGTTTTGCTCGTGGAAGAGGCTTAGTCAACGGGTCTCGCAACATTCAGATCCGTATGTATCTTGCAAATCTCTATGTCTCCGCCCGACTAAGTCCCGGATGGAATTGAAGCGCCTCTTGATGTGCTTGGTCCTCTTGTGAAATCTGGATTCCTTTGCTAAGGCAATTGCTCCAAGATTGTCACGAAGATTTTCATTGACCCGATGCACTAGGTATGACACCTAGATCGGATATGAACTCCTTCATCCGCACTCTTCATTAGCTGCTTCCGGCTGCTATGTATTCCGCTTCACATGTAGATCCCGCCACGACGCTTTGTTTAGAACGCACCAACCGACAGCTCCTCCGCTTAGTGTAAATACGATCCGGTCGCGATTTAGAATCGTCTCGGATCGTGTCAAAGCTTGCATCAACGTAACTGCCATTTATGAGCTCTTTGTCACCTCCATATACGAGAAACATATCCTTAGTCCTTTTCGTATTTCAGATGTTCTTGACCGCTGTCCAAAGGATCCACTCGATTACTTTGGTACCTCCTCGCTAGGCTTATAGCAAGGCACACATCAGGTCTGGTACACAAGATTGCATACATGATAGAGCCTATGGCTGAAGCATAGGAACATCTTTCATTTTCTCTATCTTCTCGCAGTGGTCGGGCATTGAGTCCGACTCAACTTCACACCTTGTAACACGTGCAAGAACCCTTTCTTTGCTTGATCCATTTTGAACTTCTTCAAAACTTTGTCAAGGTATGTGCTTTGTGAAAGTCCAATTAAGCCGCCTTGATCTATCTCTATAGATCTTAATGCCCAATATGTAAGCAGCTTCACCGAGGTCTTTCATTGAAAAACTCTTATTCAAGTATCCCTTTATGCTATCCAGAATTCTATATCATTTCCGATCAGCAATATGTCATCCACATATAATATCGTAAATGCTACAGAGCTCCCACTCACTTTCTTGTAAATACAAAGCTTCTCCAAAAGTCTCAGATAAACCCAAATGCTTTGATCACACTATCAAAACGCTTATTCCAACTCCGAGATGCTTGCACCAGTCCATATATGGATCGCTGGAGCTTGCACACTTTGTTAGCTCCCTTTGATCGATAAAACCTTCTCGTTGCATCATATACAACTCTTCTTCCGTAAATCCATTCAGAATGCGCTTTACATCCATTTGCCAAATTTCATAATCATAAAATGCGCAATTGCTAACATGATTCGGACGGACTTAAGCATCGCCACGGGTGAGAAGGTCTCATCGTAGTCAATCCCTTGAACTTGTCGAAACCTTATGCATAAGTCGAGCTTTATAGACAAGAATATTACCCGCCGCCGCCTTCTTCTTGAAGATCCACTTGTTTTCTATTGCTTGCCTACCTCGGCAAGTCAACCAAAGTCCACACTTTGTTTTCATACATGGATCCCATCTCGATTTCATGGCCTCAAGCCATTTTATGGAATCTGGCTCACCATCGCTTCTTCATAGTTCGAGGTTCATCATGATCTAGTAGCATGACTTCCGTAACAGGATTACCGCATCACTGGTGCGGATCTTACTCGTTGATCTACGAGGTTCTCAGAAGAACTTGATCTCAAGTTTCATGATCAACATCATCAACTTCCTCACTACTTGGTGTAGGTGTCTCGTAAACCTGGTTTCGCGATTTAACTACTTTCAAGTAAGGGAGAAGGTACTATTACCTCATCAAGTTCCACTTTCCTCCCACTCACTTCTTTCGAGAGAAACTCTTCTTCTAGAAAGGATCCATTCTTAGCAACGAATGTCTTGCCTTCGGATCTGTGATAGAAGGTGTACCCAACTGCTCCTTTGGGTATCCTATGAAGACACATTCGATTTGGGTTCGAGCTATCAGTTGAAGCTTTTTCACATAAGCATCGATCCCCAAACTTTAAGAAACGACAACTTTGGTTTCTTGCTAAACCACAGTTCATAAGGTGTCGCCTCAACGGATTTCGACGGTGTTCTATTCAGGTGAATGCGGCCGTCTCTAGAGCATAACCCCAAAACGATAGCGTAAATCAGAAGAGACATCATAGATCGCACCATATCTAGTAAAGTACGACACGACGCTCGACACACCATTACGCTGTGGTGTTCCGGTGGCGGAGTTGCTAAACTATTCCGCATTGTTTCAAATGTAGACCAAACTCAGAACTCAAATATTCACCTCCACGATCGATCAGAAACTTAATTTTCTTGTTACGATGATTTTCAACTTCACTCAAATTCTTTGAACTTTTCAAACGTTTCAGACTTATGTTTCATTAAGTAGATATACCCATATCCGCTTAAGTCATCCGTGAAGGTGAGAAAATAACGATATCCGCCACGAGCCTCAATATTCATCGGACCACATACATCTCAGATGTATGATTTCCAACAAATCTGTTGTTTCTCTCCATAGTACCGAGAACGGTGTTCTAGTCATCTTGCCCATGAGGCACGGTTCGAAGTGCCAAGTGATTCATAATCAAGTGACTCCAAAAGTCCATCAAGATGGAGTTTCTTCATGCGCTTTTACATCGATATGACCTAAACGGCAAGTACACAAATAAGTTGCACTATCATTATCAACTCTGATCTTTTGGTTTCAACATTATGAATATGTGTATCACTACTATCGAGATTCATAAAAATAGACCACCTCAAGGGTGCATGACCATAAAAGATATTACTCATATAAATAGAACAACCATTATTCTCTCGATTTAAATGAATAACCGCCTCGCATCAAACAAGATCCAGATATAATGTTCATGCTCAACGCAGCACCAAATAACAATTATTTAGGTCTAAAACTAATCCCAAGGTAGATGTAGAGGTAGCGCGTCGATCGCGATCACATCGACTTTGGAACCATTTCCCACGCCAAGATCGCCACCTCGCCCTTGCCGTAGTTCGCTAATCAGTAGTCCCTGCTTCGAGTTGCAAATATTAGCAATGTAACCAAGATCAAATACCCTGTGTGCTACTACGAGCTCTAGTAAGGTACACATCAATAACATGTATATCACATATACCTTTGTTCACCTTGCCATCCTTCTTATCCGCCAAATACTTGGGGCAGTTCCGCTCAAAGGACTACCGCTTAAAGAGAAGCACTCTGGCTTGTGTTTAGGGCCGACTTGGGTTTTTCTCCCGAGCAAAGAACTTGCTTGCTGTTCTTCTTGAGATTCCCTTCTTCTTCCCTTTGCCTTTCTTCTTGAAACTAGTGGTCTTATTGACCATCAACACTTGATGCTCCTTCTGATTTCTACCTCCGCAGCCTTTAGCATCATGTAAGAGCTCTGCATAGTCTTTACTAACCCTTGCATATTATAGTTCATCACGAAGCCTTTGTAGCTTGGTGGCGTGATTGAGAATTTCGTCAATGACACAATCATCCGGAAGATTAACTCCCAATTGTGTCAAGTGATTGTAGTACCTGCACATTCTCGAGTATATGCTCACTAATGTAACTATTCTCTCCATCTTGCAGCTATAGAACTTATTGGAGACTTCATATCTCTCAATCCGCATTCTGTTGAATATTAACTTCAACTCCGAACATCTCATATGCTCCATGACGCTCAAAACGCCGCTGAAGTCCCGGTTCTAAGCCGTAAAGCATGGCACATCGAACTATAGAGTAGTCATCGCTTTGCTCGCCAGACGCTCATAACATCCGGCGTTGCATTCCAAAGAAGAGTTCGCACCTAGCGGTGCATCCAGACGTAGCTCTTCAGGCAGCAATGAGGATGATCTCGTTACGGACCCAATCCGTAATTGCTACCATCATCTTTCAACTTTGCTTTCAAGGAACGATTAAAATTCAACGAACAACAAAGACGAGCCATCTATCTACAATCAAACATAAACAAGCAAGATACTATCAGTACTAAGTTCATGATAAATTTAAGTTCAATTAATCATATTACTTAAGAACTCCCACTTAGAAAAACATCTCTAGTCATCTAAGTGATCACGTGATCCAAATCAACTAAACCATAACCGATCATCACGTGAAATGGAGTAGTTTTCAATGGTGAACATCTTATGTTGATCATATCTACTATATGATTCACGCCGACCTTTCGGTCTCCGTGTTCCGAGGCCATATCTCGCATATGCTAGGCTCGCCAAGTATAACCCGAGTATTCTCGGTGCAAAACTGGCTTGCACCCCTGTAGATGGACGAGAGCTTATCACACCCGATCATCACGCGGTGTCCGGGCACGATTTAACTTTGGCAACGTGCATACCGGGAGAACACTTTTGATAATTTAGTGAGAGATCATCTTATAATGCTACCGCCAATCAAAGCAAGATAAGATGCATAAAAGGATAAACATCACATGCAAATCAATATAAGTGATATGATATGGTCATCATCATCTTGTGCTTCATGATTCCATCTTGTTGCACCACCATGATCACCATCGCCACCGCGCCGACACCTTGATCTCCATCGCAGCATCGTTGTCGCCTCGCCAAACTTATGCTATTACGACTATCGCTACCGCTTAGTGATAAAGTAAAGCATTACAGTATGCATTGCATTGCATACAATAAAGCGACAACCATATGGCTCCTCGCCATTGCCGATAACTTCGTTACAAAACATGATCATCTCATACAATAAAATATAGCATCACGCCTTGACCATATCACATCACAACATGCCCCGCAAAAACAAGTTAGACGCCCTCTACTTTGTTGTTGCAAATTTTACGTGGCTGCTACGGGCTTAAGCAAGAACCAGCCTCACCCACGATCAAAACCACAACGATATTTCACAAATAGACTCCGCTTTAACCTTCTCAAGGACCGGCGAGCCACACTCGGTTCAACTAAAGTGAGAGAGACAGCACCCACCACCACCTTTAAGCAACGAAAGTGCTCATGAGCGGTGAAACCAGTCTCGCAGAAGCGCACGCTGTAATGTCGGTCCGGGCCGCTTCATCTCACAATACCGCTGAACCAAAGTATGACATGCTGGTAGGTAGTATGACTTGTATCGCCCACAACTCACTTGTGTTCTACTCTGCAAAACATCAAACCATAGAAAAACCTAGGCTCGATGCCACTGCTGGGGAACGAGTAATTTCAAAAATTTTCCCACGCACACGCAAGATCATGGTGATGTATAGCAACGAGAGGGGAGAGTGTTGTCCACATACCCTTGTAGACCCAAGCGAAGCGATCACAACGTAGAGGAAGTAGTCGACGCTCTCCTCGCGATCCGACCGATCCCGCGCCAGCATTCGACGCCCCGAAGTTCTTGACACACGACAGCTCGATGACGCCCTCAGACCGATCCAGCCGAGTGTCGAGGGAGAGTTCCACAAGACGACGGCGGCAGGACGATCTTGATGTTTCACTGCGCAGGCTTCGCTTAAGCTCATGACGACAGATAACCGAGGTGGAATATGGTGGAGGGGGCACCGACACGGCTAAGGAACGATCTCACGATCAACTTGTGTGTTCCAAGGTGCCCCCTGCCTCAGATATAAAGGAGCAAGGGGGAGGGGGGGGGCGGCCAAGGAGGGCGCGCCAGGAGTCCTACTCCTCTCCGAGTAGGATTCTCCAATCCTAGTTGGACTAGGATTCCTGAGGGGGAAAGAGAGAGAGGGGGCTGCCCTTCTCCTAGTCCTAGTAGGACTAGGGAGGGGGAGGCGCGCGCCACCTAGGGCTGGCCCCTTCTCCTTTCCACTAAGGCCCATCGAGGCCCATTTACCTCCGGGGTTCCAGAACCTCCCTGATTCCAGAATTCGCCGCCCGAACCATTCCAACTCCAAACATAGGCTTCCAATATATCAATCTTTATGTCTCGACCATTCCGAGACTCCTCGTCATGTCCGTGATCACATCCGGACTCAACTCCTTCGTACATCAAAATACATAAACTCATAATAACCGCCATCGAAACCTTGCGCATGGACCCTACGGTTCGAGAACAATGTAGACATGACCTAGAACTATTCACGGTCAATAACCAACAGCGGACCTGGATGCCCATATTGGTTCCTACATATTCTACGAAGATCTTTATCGGTCGATCAAGATAACAACATACGTTGTTCCTTTGTCATCGGTATGTTACTTGCCCGAGATTCGATCGCCGGTATCCAATACCTAGTTCAATCTCGCTATCGCAAGTCTCTTTACTCGCTCCAGAATACATCATCTCACAACTAACTCATTAGTTGTAGTGCTTGCAAGGCTTAAGTGATGTGCATTACCGAGAGGGCCCAGAGATACCTCTCCGACAATCGGAGTGACAAAACCTAATCTCAAATACGCCAACCCAACATCTGCCTTTGGAGACACCGTAGTACTCCTTTATAATCACCCAGCTTACGCCAGACGCTTGGTAGCACCCAAAGTGTTCCTCCGTAAACGGAGTTGCATAATCTCATAGTTACGTGAACATGTATAAGTCATGGATAAAAGCAGAGCAACATACTAAACGATCGTGGTGCTAAGCTAAGGAATGGGTCATGTCAATCGATCATTCTACTAATGATGTGACCTTGTTAATCAAATAACAACTCCTTTGTTCATGGTTAGGAAACATAACCATCTTTGATTAACAAGCTAGTCTAGTAGAGGCATACTAGTGACATGTTGTTTTGTCTATGCATTCACACATGTATCATGTTTCCGTTAATACAATTCTAGCATGAATGATAAACATTTATCATGAAATAAGGAAATAAATAATAACTTTATTATTGCCTCTAGGGCATATTTCCTTCAGCCTCCCACTTGCACTAGAGTCAATAATCTAGATTACATAGTAATGATTCTAACACCCATGGAGTCTTGGTGCCGATCATGTTTTGCTCGTGGAAGAGGCTTAGTCAACGGGTCCGCAACATTCAGATCCGTATGTATCTTGCAAATCTCTATGTCTCCCACCGACTAAGTCCCTGATGGAATTGAAGCGCCTCTTGATGTGCTTGGTCCTCTTGTGAAATCTGGATTCCTTTGCTAAGGCAATTGCTCCAAGATTGTCACGAAGATTTTCATTGACCCGATGCACTAGGTATGACACCTAGATCGGATATGAACTCCTTCATCCGCACTCTTCATTAGCTGCTTCCGGCTGCTATGTATTCCGCTTCACATGTAGATCCCGCCACGACGCTTTGTTTAGAATCGCACCAACCGACAGCTCCTCCGCTTAGTGTAAATACGATCCGTCTCGCGATTTAGAATCGTCTCGATCGTTGTCAAAGCTTGCATCAACGTAACTGCCATTTATGAGCTCTTTGTCACCTCCATATACGAGAAACATATCCTTAGTCCTTTTCGTATTTCAGATGTTCTTGACCGCTGTCCAAAGGATCCACTCGATTACTTTGGTACCTCCTCGCTAGGCTTATAGCAAGGCACACATCGTGTCCGTACACAAGATTGCATACATGATAGAGCCTATGGTCAAGCATAGGAACATCTTTCATTTTCTCTATCTTCTCGCAGTGGTCGGGCATTGAGTCCGACTCAACTTCACACCTTGTAACACGTGCAAGAACCCTTTCTTTGCTTGATCCATTTTGAACTTCTTCAAAACTTTGTCAAGGTATGTGCTTTGTGAAAGTCCAATTAAGCCGCCTTGATCTATCTCTATAGATCTTAATGCCCAATATGTAAGCAGCTTCACCGAGGTCTTTCATTGAAAAACTCTTATTCAAGTATCCCTTTATGCTATCCAGAATTCTATATCATTTCCGATCAGCAATATGTCATCCACATATAATATCGTAAATGCTACAGAGCTCCCACTCACTTTCTTGTAAATACAAAGCTTCTCCAAAAGTCTCAGATAAACCCAAATGCTTTGATCACACTATCAAAACGCTTATTCCAACTCCGAGATGCTTGCACCAGTCCATATATGGATCGCTGGAGCTTGCACACTTTGTTAGCTCCCTTTGATCGATAAAACCTTCCGTTGCATCATATACAACTCTTCTTCCGTAAATCCATTCAGAATGCGCTTTACATCCATTTGCCAAATTTCATAATCATAAAATGCGCAATTGCTAACATGATTCGGACGGACTTAAGCATCGCCACGGGTGAGAAGGTCTCATCGTAGTCAATCCCTTGAACTTGTCGAAACCTTTATGCATAAGTCGAGCTTTATAGACAAGAATATTACCGCCGCCGCCTTCTTCTTGAAGATCCACTTGTTTTCTATTGCTTGCCTACCTCGGCAAGTCAACCAAAGTCCACACTTTGTTTTCATACATGGATCCCATCTCGATTTCATGGCCTCAAGCCATTTTATGGAATCTGGGCTCACCATCGCTTCTTCATAGTTCGAGGTTCATCATGATCTAGTAGCATGACTTCCGTAACAGGATTACCGCATCACTCTGGTGCGGATCTTACTCGTTGATCTACGAGGTTCTCAGAAGAACTTGATCTCAAGTTTCATGATCAACATCATCAACTTCCTCACTACTTGGTGTAGGTGTCTCGTAAACCGGTTTCGCGATTTAACTACTTTCAAGTAAGGGAGAAGGTACTATTACCTCATCAAGTTCCACTTTCCTCCCACTCACTTCTTTCGAGAGAAACTCCTTCTAGAAAGGATCCATTCTTAGCAACGAATGTCTTGCCTTCGGATCTGTGATAGAAGGTGTACCCAACTGCCTCCTTTGGGTATCCTATGAAGACACATTCGATTTGGGTTCGAGCTTATCAGTTGAAGCTTTTTCACATAAGCATCGCGATCCCCAAACTTTAAGAAACGACAACTTTGGTTTCTTGCCAAACCACAGTTCATAAGGTGTCGCCTCAACGGATTTCGACGGTGTTCTATTCAGGTGAATGCGGCCGCCTCTAGAGCATAACCCCAAAACGATAGCGTAAATCAGAAGAGACATCATAGATCGCACTCATATCTAGTAAAGTACGACACGACGCTCGACACACCATTACGCTGTGGTGTTCCGGTATGGAGTTGCTAAACTATTCCGCATTGTTTCAAATGTAGACCAAACTCAGAACTCAAATATTCACCTCCACGATCGATCGAGAAACTTAATTTTCTTGTTACGATGATTTTCAACTTCACTCAAATTCTTTGAACTTTTCAAACGTTTCAGACTTATGTTTCATTAAGTAGATATACCCATATCCGCTAAGTCATCCGTGAAGGTGAGAAAATAACGATATCCGCCACGAGCCTCAACATTCATCGGACCACATACATCTCAGATGTATGATTTCCAACAAATCTGCTGTTCTCTCCATAGTACCGAGAACGGTGTTCTAGTCATCTTGCCCATGAGGCACGGTTCGCAAGTGCCAAGTGATTCATAATCAAGTGACTCCAAAAGTCCATCAAGATGGAGTTTCTTCATGCGCTTTTAATCGATATGACCTAAACGGCAAGTACACAAATAAGTTGCACTATCATTATCAACTCGCATCTTTTGGTTTCAACATTATGAATATGTGTATCACTACTATCGAGATTCATAAAAATAGACCATTCCTCAAGGGTGCATGACCATAAAAGATATTACTCATATAAATAGAACAACCATTATTCTCTCGATTTAAATGAATAACCGCCTCGCATCAAACAAGATCCAGATATAATGTTCATGCTCAACGCAGCACCAAATAACAATTATTTAGGTCTAAAACTAATCCCAAGGTAGATGTAGAGGTAGCGCGTCGATCGCGATCACATCGACTTTGGAACCATTTCCCACGCCAAGATCGTCACCTCGCCCTTGCCGTAGTTCGCTAATCAGTAGTCCCTGCTTCGAGTTGCAAATATTAGCAATGTAACCAAGATCAAATACCTGTGTGCTACTACGAGCTCTAGTAAGGTACACATCAATAACATGTATATCACATATACCTTTGTTCACCTTGCCATCCTTCTTATCCGCCAAATACTTGGGGCAGTTCCGCCCAAAGGACTACCGCTTGCAGAGAAGCACTGGCCTGTGTTTAGGGCCGACTTGGGTTTTTTTCTCCGAGCAAAGAACTTGCTTGCTGTTCTTCTTGAGATTCCCTTCTTCTTCCCTTTGCCTTTCTTCTTGAAACTAGTGGTCTTATTGACCATCAACACTTGATGCTCCTTCTGATTTCTACCTCCGCAGCCTTTAGCATTGTAAGAGCCTGTATAGTCTTTACTAACCCTTGCATATTATAGTTCATCACGAAGCCTTTGTAGCTTGGTGGCGTGATTGAGAATTTGTCAATGACACAATCATCCGGAAGATTAACTCCCAATTGTGTCAAGTGATTGTAGTACCTGCACATTCTCGAGTATATGCTCACTAATGTAACTATTCTCCTCCATCTTGCAGCTATAGAACTTATTGGAGACTTCATATCTCTCAATCCGCATTCTGTTGAATATTAACTTCAACTCCCGAACATCTCATATGCTCCATGACGCTCAAAACGCCGCTGAAGTCCCGGTTCTAAGCCGTAGCATGGCACATCGAACTATAGAGTAGTCATCGCTTTGCTCGCCAGACGCTCATAACATCCGGCGTTGCATTCCAAAGAAGAAGTTCGCACCTAGCGTGCATCCAGACGAGCTCTTTCAGGCAGCAATGAGGATGATCTCGTTACGGACCCAATCCGTAATTGCTACCATCATCTTTCAACTTTGCTTTCAAGGAACGATTAAAATTCAACGGAACAACAAAGACGAGCCATCTATCTACAATCAAACATAAACAAGCAAGATACTATCAGTACTAAGTTCATGATAAATTTAAGTTCAATTAATCATATTACTTAAGAACTCCCACTTAGAAAAACATCTCTAGTCATCTAAGTGATCACGTGATCCAAATCAACTAAACCATAACCGATCATCACGTGAAATGGAGTAGTTTTCAATGGTGAACATCTTATGTTGATCATATCTACTATATGATTCACGCCGACCTTTCGGTCTCCGTGTTCCGAGGCCATATCTCGCATATGCTAGGCTCGCCAAGTATAACCCGAGTATTCTCGCGGTGCAAAACTGGCTTGCACCCGCTGTAGATGGACGAGAGCTTATCACACCCGATCATCACGTGGTGTCCGGGCACGATTTAACTTTGGCAACGTGCATACCGGGAGAACACTTCTTGATAATTTAGTGAGAGATCATCTTATAATGCTACCGCCAATCAAAGCAAGATAAGATGCATAAAAGGATAAACATCACATGCAAATCAATATAAGTGATATGATATGGTCATCATCATCTTGTGCTTCATGATCTCCATCTTGTTGCACCACCATGATCACCATCGCCACCGGCGCGACACCTTGATCTCCATCGCAGCATCGTTGTCGCCTCGCCAAACTTATGCTATTACGACTATCGCTACCGCTTAGTGATAAAGTAAAGCATTATGTATGCATTGCATTGCATACAATAAAGCGACAACCATATGGCTCCCGCCCATTGCCGATAACTTCGTTACAAAACATGATCATCTCATACAATAAAATATAGCATCACGCCTTGACCATATCACATCACAACATGCCCCGCAAAAACAAGTTAGACGCCCTCTACTTTGTTGTTGCAAATTTTACGTGGCTGCTACGGGCTTAAGCAAGAACCAGTCTCACCCACGATCAAAACCACAACGATATTTCACAAATAGACTCCGCTTTAACCTTCTCAAGGACCGGCGAGCCACACTCGGTTCAACTAAAGTGAGAGAGACAGCACCCACCACCACCTTTAAGCAACGAGTGCTCGAGCGGTGAAACCAGTCTCAGAAGCGCACGCTGTAATGTCGGTCCGGGCCGCTTCATCTCACAATACCGCTGAACCAAAGTATGACATGCTGGTAGGTAGTATGACTTGTATCGCCCACAACTCACTTGTGTTCTACTCTGCAAAACATCAAACCATAGAAAAACCTAGGCTCGATGCCATCGCTGGGGAACGAGTAATTTCAAAAATTTTCCTACGCACACGCAAGATCATGGTGATGTATAGCAACGAGAGGGGAGAGTGTTGTCCACATACCCTTGTAGACCCCAAGCGAAGCGATCACAACGTAGAGGAAGTAGTCGACGCTCTCCTCGCGATCCGACCGATCCCGGCGCAGCATTCGACGCCCGAAGTTCTTGACACACGACAGCTCGATGACGCCCTCAGATCCGATCCAGCCGAGTGTCGAGGGAGAGTTCCACAAGACGACGGCGCAGGACGATCTTGATGTTTCACTCGCGCAGGCTTCGCTTAAGCTTCATGACAGATAACCGAGGTGGAATATGGTGGAGGGGGCACCGACACGGCTAAGGAACGATCTCACGATCAACTTGTGTGTTCCAAGGTGCCCCCTGCCTCAGATATAAAGGAGCAGGGGAGGGGGCCGGCGGCCAAGAGGAGGCGCTGCCAGGAGTCCTACTCCTCCGAGTAGGATTCCCCAATCCTAGTTGGACTAGGATTCCTGAGGGGAAAGAGAGAGGGGGGTCGCCCTTCTCCTAGTCCTAGTAGGACTAGGGAAGGGGGAGGCGCCACCACCCAGGGCTGGCCCTTCTCCTTTCCACTAAGGCCCATCGAGGCCCATTTACCTCCCGGGGTTCCGAACCTCCCTAAGATTCCAGAATTTCTGCGCCCGAACCATTCCAACTCCAAACATAGGCTTCCAATATATCAATCTTTATGTCTCGACCATTCCGAGACTCCTCGCCATGTCCGTGATCACATCCGGACTCAACTCCTTCGTACATCAAAATACATAAACTCATAATAACCGCCATCGAAACCTTTGCGCATGGACCCTACGGTTCGAGAACAATGTAGACATGACCTAGAACTATTCACGGTCAATAACCAACAGCGGACCTGATGCCCATATTGGTTCCTACATATTCTACGTAAGATCTTTATCGGTCGATCAAGATAACAACATACGTTGTTCCTTTGTCATCGGTATGTTACTTGCCCGAGATTCGATCGCCGTATCCAATACCTAGTTCAATCTCGCTATCGCAAGTCTCTTTACTCGCTCCGTAATACATCATCTCACAACTAACTCATTAGTTGTAGTGCTTGCAAGGCTTAAGTGATGTGCATTACCGAGAGGGCCCAGAGATACCTCTCCCACAATCGGAGTGACAAAACCTAATCTCAAATACGCCAACCCAACATTTGCCTTTGGAGACACCCGTAGTACTCCTTTATAATCACCCAGCTTACGCCAGACGCTTGGTAGCACCCAAAGTGTTCCTCCGTAAACGGAGTTGCATAATCTCATAGTTACAGAACATGTATAAGTCATGGATAAAAGCAGAGCAACATACTAAACGATCGTGGTGCTAAGCTAAGGAATGGGTCATGTCAATCGATCATTCTACTAATGATGTGACCTTGTTAATCAAATAACAACTCCTTTGTTCATGGTTAGGAAACATAACCATCTTTGATTAACAAGCTAGTCTAGTAGAGGCATACTAGTGACATGTTGTTTTGTCTATGCATTCACACATGTATCATGTTTCCGTTAATACAATTCTAGCATGAATGATAAACATTTATCATGAAATAAGGAAATAAATAATAACTTTATTATTGCCTCTAGGGCATATTTCCATCAACCTCAATAATTGTTATTTAGTGCCAGCTTTGAGCATGAACATTGTATCTCGGATCTCATTTAATGCGAGATGGCTACTCATTTAAACCGAGAATAATGGTTGTTCTATTTATATGAGAGATATGTTTTATGGTCATGCCCCGCTGGTCAATGGTTTATTCTTAATGAATCTCGAACGTAATGTTACACATATTCATAGTGTGAATACCAAAAGATGTAACGTTGATAACGATAGTCCCACATACTTGTGGCATCGCCGCCTTTGGTCACATTGGTGTCAAGCGCATGAAGAAGCTCCATGTCGATGGACTTTAGAGTCTCTTGATTATTAATCGCTTGACACATGCTAACCATGCCTCATGGGCAAATGACCAAGACTCCGCTTCTCCGAACAATGGAGCGAGCAACCAACTTATTGGAAATCATACATACCGATGTGTGCGGTCCAATGAGCGCTGAGGCTCATGGAGGCTATCGTTATGTTCTCACTCACCGATGACTTGAGTAGATATGGGTATGTCTACTTGATGAAACACAAGTCTGAGACCTTTGAAAAGTTCAAGGAATTTCAGAATGAGGTAGAGAATCAACGTGACCAAAAGATAAAGTTCTTACGATCAGATCATGGGGGAGAATATTTAAGTCACGAATTTGGTACTCACTTAAGGAAATGTGGAATCGTTTCACAACTCACGCCGCCTGGAACATCTCAACGTAACGGTGTGTCCGAACATCGTAATCGCACTCTATTGGATATGGTGCGATCTATGATGTCACTTACCAATTTACTGCTATCATTTTGGGGATACGCTCTAGAGACAACTACATTCACTTTAAATAGGGCACCGCCTAAACCGCTGAGATGACACCGTATGAATTATGGTTTGGGAAGAAACCTGTTGTCGCTTTCTAGAAGTTTGGGGATGCAATGCTTATGTCAAGAAACTTCAACCTGAAAAGCTCAAACCCAAGTCGGAAAAATGCGTCTTCATAGGATACCCTTAGGAAACCATTGGGTATACCTTCTACTTAAGATCCGAGGGCAAGATCTTTGTTGCCAAGAACGGGTCCTTTCTGGAGAAAGAGTTTCTCTCGAAAGAAGTAAGTGGAAGGAAAGTGGAACTTGATGAAGTACTACCTCTTGAACCGGTATGTAGCGCAGCTCAGGAAGATGTTCCTGTGGTGCCTACACCGACTAGAGAGGAAATTAATGATGATGATCAAGGTACTTCGGATCGAGTCACTACTGAACTTCGTAGGTCCACGAGGACATGTTCCACACCAGAGTGGTATGGCAACCCTGTCCTGGAAATCATGTTGTTAGACAACGGTGAACCTTCGAACTATGAAGAAGCAATGGTGGGCCCAGATTCCAACAAATGCCTTGAAGCCATGTAATCCGAGATAGGATCCATGTATGAAAACAAAGTATGGACTTTGACAGACTTGCCCGATGATCGGCGAGCAATAGAAAACAAATGGATCTTTAAGAAGACGGACGCGGATGGTAATGTTACCATCTATAAAGCTTGACTTGTCGCTAAGGGTTATCGACAAGTTCAAGGGGTTGACTACGATGAGACTTTCTCTCCCGTAGCGAAGCTGAAGTCCGTCTCAATCATGTTAGCAATTGCCGCGATACTATGATTATGAGATATGGCAAATGGACGCCAAAACGGCATTCCTTAATGGCCATCTTAAGGAAGAATCAGATATGATACAACCGAGGGTTTTATCGATCCTAAGAATGCTAACAAGGTATGCAAGCTCCAGCGATCCATCTATGGGCTGGTGCAAGCATCTCGAGTTGGAACATTCGCTTAATGAAATGATCAAAGTGTTTAGTTTATGCGCACTTATGGAGAAGCTCATGCTAAGAAAGTGAGTGGAGCTCAGAGCATTTCTCATATTATATGTGGATGACATACTTTTGATGGGAAATGATATAGAACTTTTGGACAACATAAAGGCCTACTTGAATAAGTGTTTTCAATGAAGGACCTTGGAGAAGTTGTTACATATTAGGCATCAAGATCTATAGAGATAGATCAAGACGCCTCATAGGTCTTTCACAAAGCACATACCTTGATAAGATATTGAAGAAGTTCAATATGGATCAGTCCAAGAAGGGGTTATTGCTCTCAGGTTGCAAGGTGTGAAATTGAGCTCGCTCAATGTTCGCCACGCGTAAGATAGAGAAAAGATGAGTGTCGCCCCTATGCCTCAGCCATAGGGTCTATCATGTATGCCATGACCTGTACTGCACTGATGTAAACCTTGCCGTAAGTTTGGTAGGAAGGTACCAAAGTAATCCCGCATGGAACACCGGATAAGGGTCAAGAATATCCCGGAGTACCGAAAAGGACTAAGGACATGTTTTCAGATATGGAGGTGACGAAGAGCTCGTCAGAAGGGTTACGCCGACGCTTAGCT